>JARHVA010005535.1:140000-185000 GCA_037957365.1 Torreya grandis | reverse complement strand
TTTGTGCCTAAACCTATGAAGGCTAAGAAACTATGAAGACTTACTCAAACCCTTCATCTTTACCATGTTGAGTCTACTTCAAAGCCTTGGTATGTGGGCCAAAAAATTGGCCAACATTTCTAGCAAGTTGTAGGGAAGCATGCTTCTTATGCTTAAGAACCTAGACCACTTTCCTTTTCTAGTCCATTAGGCATGGAGTCATTAGCCTCTACAATTGAGTTAGTCTAAAAATAGATATAAGGCTAACTTTTTTTAGAAATTCCTCTTAAATCAATAAAAACAACAAAAACAAAAACAAACACTATTCCCAAGGCACTTAGGGAAGGGAAACACACAACTGAAAAGATGTGCACAAGGTACTTTGGAGAAAACATGAAAAACTATATAAAAAGTATAATATGTATAATGGATACAAAATCTTCTAATAACAAGGCTTTAGATGAATCCCATTTATTGGGATGGATAGTACCTCTCCATCTAGTTGGGCTAGCTAAAAAGTGTTATGTTGTTTGCATCCATGGATCAAATAAGGACCACTTCACTCATTATCAAATTTAGTATGGTTGCCTGGTTTGGCTTTATTTTAATCCCACTTGATGAATAGATCCCCTTCTTTGAAATATTTTGCTATGGATTTATTGTCAAAATATTTCTTGACTTGAGCTTGATGTGACTCTAATTTCTTCATTGCAAGGTCTCTCATTTTTTCAAGCTCCATGAATTTTGCCAGTCTCACATGCATGGGCTCATCTTCCTTCAACTCCAACTAATGGGATAGCTCTAATGTAGGTAGGTTAAGAGAAATGGGAAACTAGGCCTTCCTTCCATATACTAAGACATATGGATAATTACCAATGGTATCCTTAGGAATCACCCTATTAGCCCACAAGGCTATTTTTAGTCTAGTATGTCATGTTCTCTAATTCTCTTCCATAGTTCTCCTGATGATTCTTAGCAAATTTTTATTTGTGGACTCATCTAGCTAGTCCATTTACTTGAGGAAAATAGTTGAAAGAGGTGATAAGGTAGATGCCCATCTTGAGATCCCATTCACTCATTTTCAGACTAAGGAATGCTAATGCATTATCAGAAATGATAATGGGTGGAACACCAAACTTGGTCACAATGTTATCATAGAAGTTTAGGACTACACCTTCATTATCTTATTTTAATGTAATGGATTCCACCTACTTGGTGAAGTAGTCAGTTACAATAAGCACCCATCTATTCCCTACACTTGATGGAGAGTTGATCATTCCTATGAAATATCACCCCCATTGCATGAAGGGTTGCTCTACCTAAATTGGGTTGAGAGGAAGGGATTCCAATATTTGATTACCCATAAAGAAATCACACTTTTGACACTTTCTTACCCATGCATACACATCTTTGAAGAGGTTTGGATAGTAACAACCAGCCCTCATTATCTTTTATGTTATGGTTCTCAGTGAAAAATGACCTCTAATAGGTCCATCATGGAATTACTCCAAAAACTTTGTCACTTGGTCATCATATTTGCACCTTAGGAGCACTCTATTGAGGTCCTTTCTGAATAAAATCCCATAAACCAATGCATAAGTTATGGATTGAAGTATAAAATACATTCTCTTTGCCCTATCCATACCTTGTGGGTACTCACTTATTAGTAAAAAATGTGCCATATCATGGAGCCAGCTCTTATGAATTAGAGGTACCTCCACCTGTGATTTATCTTGTATCACCATGGAAAATTCTTTGTCCTCATGAAGGTCATCAACCATATGCTCACACAAGCCTTTGCCTCTTACTAGCTTAGTGACCTTGTTCTCCACATCATACTCCATGACCTTGGTAATCTAACTAGCCCTCTTTTCATTCAAGTCTTTATTAAGAAGGAAGTCCCTCACTCTAGGATGAGACACCATAAGATAGATTTTTCTATTGGAGAGCATTGACATGAACCTTTTAAGTCTTCTTACCACTACAAGAACTTGTTTTTATATGAAATTATACCTCACTTCATACCCCTCACACCCTTGACTAAAAAATGCTATTGGTCGATCAAGTCCTTCACCATTATTTTTCATTAGCATAGATGATATATTGCCAATATAGGCAAAGGCATATAATATGAAATATATTGAGAAATAAGGATTCATGAGTGTGGGTGATTGGGAAATGGCTTGCTTGATAGCCTCAAATGATGATTTAACTTTGACCAAGAGAACACTTGGTTCTTCTTAAGCATGGTAGTGATGGGTTTGACCAAGTTTGCAAAACTAGGTATAGAACTTCTCATAATGTTTATTTTCCCAAGGAAAAGTTGGAGTCCCTTCTTATGCTTGGGTAAGGATAAGTCCAAGATGGAAATTATTATATTAAAATCATTATCTAATATTTTTTTTTAGATAATATTTCCCAAGAGTTTTCCGTCATAGACAACAAACACACACTTCTTGGGATTCAAAGAGATCCCATACTCTTTGTATCTCTCAAAGATCAATCTCAGGTGGTGCATGTATTTGTTGGCATCCTTGGAGAAAAATATGATGTCATCCAAGTAGACTTATACCATTTGATTTAATATCCCTTAGAAAGCCATGTCCATGGCTCTTTATAAAGTTTCCCCAGTATTTGTTAAGCCAAAAGGCATCTTTTGGTACACATATGTGCCCCATTTGATAGTGAAGGCAATCTTGTACTGATATTCTTTCTTTACTAATACTTGGTTTTAACCTAAATATCCATCCAAAAGAGAAACATGTTCTAAACCTATTAATATTTGTAGTGATCTTTCAAAGAGGCCCTATTCAAGTCTTTGAAGTCAATACACAATTAGATCTCACTATTCTTCTTTCTTATAGGTACCGAATTAGTTACCCATGATGAGTACTTGATGGGAAAGATGATCCTATATTCAATTAGCTTGGTCATCTCTTTCCTCATAAGCTCTTCTATTTTTAGATTAATAGGCCTTTGATTATACCTCACATGCTTATCATTGGCCTCCTATTCTAGAGTATGTTGGGCTAGCTTTGGATCAAAACCTTTAAGGTTACTATATTCCCAAGAAAATATGTTTGAATATTCCTTAAAATTTTCAATTAAATCATGCCTTTCTACCTTATTTCTTACCTTCATAAGCTTGAGGAACTTGTCCTTGAAAATAAGGACTCTTTCATAGCTCTCCTCATTAGTTGACATCACTACCTTGTCTTTCCCCATATGGTCTCCCTCATGGAAAATAATTTCAAGCATAACTAGTCCCTTAGGAAGTTTGTTAGACTTTAGTTGAACAATTTGATCCTCATAATGATGTTGAAATTTACCTTGGTTATTAAGGAAAACTCTACTTTTTTATTTAATAAACTAGTAATTTGTTTATCATTCTCAAAGGCCTACCAGTGGGCTTCATTATCTGGTATTGATGGCCCACCACCACCTTGACATGTGGATGAACCTTGGCCTCTTTTATCTCACTTGGAATATCAACTTTGCCAAATTTTCAGCATGCTAATTCTAGTTCCTTGGCATAGCTTCAATTTTGAATGCTTCAAAATATTTAATTAGGTCCCACACTCTATTTTTTTAGGAACTCATTAAAGGATTCTTCATAAAATTTAGGCCCCTGACTTGGTTCACTATAACCTCACTACCCCCATAAACTTATAACTACTTGATTCCCCTCTTACTAGCCCACTGAAGGCCATGGATTAATCCTTCATATTCTTCTGCATTGGAGGAGAAACTAAAATACAACCTATAAGAAGTGAAATACTTATCATTTAAAGGGGAAACCAGCATTTCCCCTGCACCTAATCCATTTTTTCTCCTTGAACCATCAAAGAACAACTTTAACATACCATTGAGGTCTACTTTAGGTCCAATGAGGGAAGACATGAGTTGATTTTCTTCATGTAGAAAATAAACACCTATGTCTCTTTCCTCAACACCTTCCAAAGGGTTGAGAAATTGATTATCCCCCCATAGCTCATCCAAGGATAAGTCTAGAATCTCCTCAGGATAAGTATTCAGTTATTGACCAATTATAATTTCATCCTCATCAAGGATAGTAAAATTGAAGTTTATGCTATCTGGTTGATGAGGCTGAATGTGAAATTGTGCCATGGGCTCAACCTTGATTGATACCTTAGTCCCATACATTGTTCTGAATGTCATGTATGACCAATCTATTATGAGATATATTCTTTTTTTTTTGAATTCTCTAGATAAGCATAAAGAAAAATGAGGAGGCACCTATAAAATCAACACATCTTGAGCCATTAAGACACTAGGATAAGCATGTAGGGTCAAGTTGAGACTTTTGATAATACCAGATAGCTTAATGGAAGATCCATCAAGCTATAAAATTCCCTTAGATTAAGGTTCATACTTTAAACCAAGCTGGTCTGCTATCAACTTTGGCATCACTGAAGTACTTACTCCCCTATCTACCATATAATCATGTACCAAAGAATCACCAATTATTAATGAAATGTAGAATGGAGGAGGTTTGACCACCTTACTTGAACCTTCTCCCATAGGTCCTTGGGTTATATTGGTGAGGACCTTAGTTTCTTTTCTTGATTGTTTGCTTGTAGTTATTGTAACATATCTTAGACAAACCTTGTTGAAAGATATCTATTTGATCAAGCACGGAAAACATGTCCCACATTGGTACACTCATACTATATTTATTCATTTTCTCAATAATTTTGATTGGTGGACCACCAACCTTTATCTATGCTTTGGGAGCCACTATTATTGTTTATTGAATTTGTGAGTTTTGTGGATCAGAACCCTTCTCTTGATTCTAATTTTTAGGAGGTTTTGAGACCTTTGGAGTGATAGTAGGCTCATTAGGCTTACACAATAAAGGAGTAATGATAGGAGGTTCTTTGAACACCTATTGATTATTATCCATATTCCTTATTTTAAACCTTTTATTAGCTACCATTGGAATGTATACTTGGCTAGAACTAGCCTGTTGATTGAGCATGTGGCACTCTTCTTGATCACTAATGACCATTGTAGAATCCAGCTAGTTTGGTACCTAATCAGATCCTTGGTATTATGGAGACTATCTTTATTTTGTCATCATAAGGGTCTCTACATTTTGATCCATTAAAACTTGATTGTATCCATAAGAAATAGCTTGCTGTCATTGGTCATTGAATGCCTAGTTAAAACCATTAGTTGGGATAATGGATTGCCTAAAATATTGATCCCAAGGTTTGGTCCCTTTAGCCTCTTGAGCCATATTATTTTTAATAGTAACCAAAGTATTAGATGTGCTTTTAGCATTTAGATTATAGTTATTTTATCTAGCATATTTAGGTTGCCCCTACCCTTGACCTTGTCCTTGGAAATTTCCTTTGTAGGGTGGTATATTTTCTTGATAAGATTTATGTTGAGACTAATATGGGGATTGATAAGGTTTATTTAATTAATCTTGTTTCCTCTTAACATTTACCACATCATTTCCCAAGGATTGGAGCATGCTCTTAAGTTCTAGGTAGTTTTTTTGCTCTTGGGAACAACTTGACCCACTAGTGGAGGCCTTCTCCTGCTTAGGTGAAGGTATAGGAGCAATTTTTAGAGTTAGAGGAATAACATAAAGTAGGGGAATAACTATAGGGGGTGGTTTTATTTAAAGTAAAAGAGGCATTGGGAGTCTAGGAGTAAGCTTGCGAGCCTAAACTAGGCAATTTTATACTTTAATAGCCATCTCATAAGCATCTGGAAATATGTCCCCTCCCATGGATTGAATCATTAAAACTACATAAATATTTAGATCCTTCAAGTTGTATAAGAACAAAAAGTTAAGGGATGGTCTAATATAGGATAGAATTTTATACCAAGATTTTTGAAATCTTGTGTTGAAGTCCTGCATGACTTCATGGGGGGCTCTCTTGATTGTGGTAAGTTGTTCTGCTAGTGACAAATGGTCATTCTTGTCTACAAATCTATTACACAAGGCCACTCCTAGATGATTACATGATTGAATATAATTAGTATCTAAGCTTATATACCAATCTAAATATTTTCCCTTAAGGGATACAACTAATAGTCTAATAACTATATTTTTTACAAAAACATTATAGATATTAAAAAAAATGGCTGTCATTGATGTGTTTAGTATGGGTTGTGGCTTGGTATCATGTAAAATATGGGATGATTTTGAGAGATTATACTAGCATAGGATTGTATTATGGTAGATTCAAAGGGCTTTGGCCACTAAAGCCTACAAAATCTCTTTAGGGAATCATGGTAATAGGGGGAACTATCAAGAGGTTGTTTGCAAGGGTAGGTCTTGAGACTGGGTTAGGAAAAGGTTTCCTTACGTATGGTAGAGTATTGGTAAACCTTAACCTTTTGGCTAAATTTAAGTAGATTTCAAATAAATCAAAAGGAATACCTCTAGAAGATGATCTTGTAGTCACCTTTGGCATGAAAGATAGTTACTGTTCTACCACTAGATTGTTGAGTATTCTTTAGAGTCACTAGATATTGAAAAATGAAAGCTCTAACCACTAAAAATTGATTAAACTAACATAAAACCCAATCTTCCTTGAAATTCATCCCATCAAGTGTGCTATAAAATATTGTAGGCTATAATTTCATCCTTGTGGGAGAGTCTTACAGTCTCTCTCACTCCCAGCTACAATATTGGAATAACCTCAAGCTGTAGGTATACTATAGTGAGGTTGAACCTATAGGACTTTTAATGAGGCTCTCTCCTTATATGCTTCACTTTGGCTTGTTTCCCACACTAAAATATACTTTTGACTAAGGAAAAAGGAGAGAAAGATAACATGAAAGTGAAATCTAAGCCAAAGATGGTGATGCACCAAAATATGAAATGATCCACTTTCAGCTTGGAAAACTTAAAAAATAATAATGAACCTAACCAAGATAAATACTAATCTAATCTTGTCTCAAGGCCACAGGCATAAGTATTTTGTATGGAGGTTGAAGGGAAACCTTATAATTTAAAGTATATAAAGAAATACGTCTATACGAGACACTAAAAACTTATGACACTTTAAGAAGGCACCAATGTCTAACACTTCACACAACCTACAAGGAAACATAATAATTAAATTAAGATATGTAGAGAACCTACAGATGATGAAAAAGGGCATACATCTACAAGTTAAACTCCAATAATTTACACTTGACTTCAAACTAAAATGAAAATATTCATCTTATTGCTTTAAGAGAGTGTTACAAGGAAATTTTGATAGACTAAATCTATCACCAATCGAGGGATCTAATTTTAGGCTCAAAATCCTATATATATATATATATAAGGGATGAGAGAAAAGGGGAAAAGAGAAAGGAAGAGGGGATCCTGTTCGAGACATGACAACTAAGATAGTCTACTTATTATAATGAATATTCCACCATCCTTTGATCAATTAGGGCACTATTTTTTGCCTTGTATAAATGAACATTTTTGTAGCTAATAACCTTGATCATACTTGTTAATCAACAAACATGCTATAAGACAAGAACTTATCTAAGAATAAATTTAATTCTTGAGCTGCCTTTTCTAATCACCTAATTTTCATCTATCATCCCCATGCCATCTTTAACTTGTCCTACATGTATAAGGACAAAATCCCCATAACTTTGAATCTATATTGAGCCATGGTAATTCTATGTTGATTGGCTATTTTTTAGAGAGGATGGCTATGTTGAAGGATGACTGCCTCTCTATTAATTTCATATACCAGTTCTTACTTAGAAACCTAGATCAGATCTTTTCTATAGATAGAAAACCAATCTAAGTACATTATTTTTCCTATATCCATGTATGTCGATGCAATTATATAGATTACATAGCTTCTTTGATATTTACTAAGTCTAAAAAGGCCTATTTTTCCCTCTATTGAGCTTAACTAGCAACACCTACCCCTTTTAATGCATCTAGTCCAACTCGGGTTTGCTTCACATTCAAGTCCCTTTTTTGAAATTAACAGAGCCATGTCAAAGGTAGCTACATGTCTCTACCAAGTGTGAATGATTTGATCTTTACATTTAAAAATTGATGTGCCCCTCCACTTTGCATGTCATATATGTAGGTTGTAGACTACATCATCGAAGTTGAAAGGATAAGTCCTCATCATCTTTTGTCGATTAGCTGGAGACCCCTCTGATGGCTTTTAAATTCCAATGGCTATTTTATGAGCATAAAATTTGACACTGACATGAATTTCATGTCTCCTTCAAACACTTTACTATGGGCCTCTTCCTTTTGAGCCTTTTCTTTCAAAAAATTTGTTAAAACAATTTTTATAGACTTTTTGTTGAAGGAATTAAACTTTGGACTTTTTGAGAATGACCCCTTAGATTTTGAAAATTCCTTTGGAGAAGTGCCCTTTCTTAAGGAAAAGTATCTTTTGGCCACTTTTAAAATGCCCCTTTCTAAATGGAAAGTACCCTTCAGAACCTTTGTAAATGTCCTTTGGTTACTTGAAATGAACTATCAACATTTTTGGAAAAGAGCCTTTAGACAAATTTGCTTCAGCCACCTTCCCAAAAGAAAAAGTCTTTGGGACTTTTGCAAAGTTCCACTTCCTCAAATATACCCTTCATAATTTCTACATAAGACACTTTGGCATGGAAATGACTCTTCAAAAAAGTGTTTTGGCTCTTCAAAACTTGAAAAGGTCCCTTTTTGCCAAGAAAAGTGCCCTTCAGCATTTGGGAAATGGTCTCTTAGGTTTTTTATTTCAGCACTTCTTCTTGAAGGAATTCCTTCAAAAAATTTCTTTCAGCTTTTTGAAAATAATCCTTCAATTTTTGACTTCAAGACAAAAATTTTGAAAGAAATTCTCCTTCAGAAAAATTGTCTCAGATAATTTTCTCGAAGGAAATGTGTCCTTTAGAACATTCATTCAAGATATTTATTTCAAACAAAAATTTTGAAGTAATTTTGCCTTAGGGAAAAAATGTCTCAAATAATTTTCCTAAATTAAAAGTTCCCTTTGGAAAATTCCTTCAGGCTTTTAAAAAGAAACCTTCCCAAGAAGAACATACCCTTTAGATTTTTTGAATGGAATATTGGCTCTTTAAAAAAGACCTTCCTGAAAGAAAAAATTGACCTTCAAATTTTTGAGAAATCCTTTTTCTAAAGGGAAAATATCCTTTGGGTTTTTTGAAATTGACTCTTTTGCCTAGAAAAGTGCCCTTCAGTTTGCTAAAAAATACCATTTATTAGGAAAAATACCTTTGAGGAATTGAAAAGTACCTTTCAAAAATTGTTTCAGAAAAAAAGTATGAAACAATTTCTTTTACCTTAGTCTCTATACAAAGTTTTAAAGAATGAACAAGTAAAGACTTATCCAAAAAAGATATTTTGCACTTAACCCTTTTAGTGTGTAGGATCATCTAGGTTTGTGCCTAAACCTGTGAAGGCTTGATTTTGTGAAGGATGAGAAACCATGAAGACTTACTCAAACCCTTCATCTTTTCCATGTTGAGTATACTTCAAAGCCTTAGTATGTGGGCCAAAAAATTGGCCAACAATAACCAAACACCTATTACCCCAACCAATACCTCCAACATTGGATCAACTTTACCTCTTCTTACCTATACTCCTACCATGGGGGTATCTTTTACCCCTATTTCTATCATTACTCTTAGTTCAACCAACCCACCAATTTCTACTCCACTTTAGAGTTTGGTACTTTCCATACCTCAAAAACTCCCACCTATTAGCACTAGAGTTACCACCCACCACCAATTGACTAGCACTTTCATAACTCCAACCCAATATGCATCCATACCACCATCCACCAACCCAAACATACATTTAAATTAACCCTTATCATCCCACCAATAAGTACCCATGACATCTTACATGTATGTTTCTAACCCATAAGGATACGTAACACCTTCTACCTAACCATTTTTACTAATTGACCCTTATGTGGAACCATCCCAACCTCCTATGATTTCTTACCAACATGTGGCTTCTTTAGCACCCTTTATCACTTATCCATACATTATTTCCACCCAAACTCAACAAAGCTTACCACCTAATTATTTAGCTTCCCAACCTCAAACAGATTTGGTCAAGATGTTAATGGACAAAATGACCAACCTAAAGTGATTTATCTCTGAGTCTCATAACCTTTTATCCTATGATTAAATCTATAATAAAGCCATCCATCTATCTATTCCTATCCATTCTTACCCTCATCAATGGGAATTACCCAAGTTTTCCCAATTTTAAGGCAATAAAGACCCTCAATAACATTTGATATCATTTCATCATTATTATTATTTGATTGCATATGATGATGCTCTCCTCCTTCTTACCTTCCCCATGTCTTTATCAGGGCCATCCCTTAATTGGTATAGTTCTCTCACCAAGCACTCCATATTTTCATTCTCTCAACTTGCCCAAATATTTTTAGAGCACTTATTAGTAAATATATCTTAAAAGGTTTCTATTACCAACCTCTATTTTATTAGGTAATTTGATGATGAATCAATTCCTAATTTTATATCTAGATGGAGAGGTCTCATCAACCAGATTTATTTCTCCTTACTCCAACATGAGTTGATTGAACTTTTTTAATGGGGTTATGCCAAAACTATTTCCCCCACTCTTCAAGTTTAAACTTTTAGAAAATTTTATGAGGCATTTACCAATGGCACATAAACTTGAAATCTAATCTATTGATGATAAGAAATTGAAACTGTGGAACAAGAATTATAGCTTTAAATCCAATGATCCTCCCTCCACCAAAACCACTAACCAATCCAACCATCCCACTACTAAGACAAAATCATCTAAAAACTTAGTTGTCCTAAAAAATTATCCACCAATAACTGTTAATCAACCCCATCAAACCAATTCTTCCAACACTTCTTACCAAAAAAATTGAAACTAAAACTGAGCTCCTCCAAAATAATAAACCCCCATCGAGGAGTCTTATGCTTTAGTTTTGGACAAATTTCTTAAAGCTAACCTTATCTAACTTCCACCTATCAAACTACCCTAATAATTTTATGATTCTTTCCCTTTTCTTGGTTGGTATAATGAGAATGACCATTATGCCTTTCACTAAGTTACTAGACATGACATCAGTAGATGCAATACCTTCAAAATACTGGTCCAAAGCTTAATTTAAAATGGAAAACTTGCATCTGATAATCTAAATGAACATACTAATTAGTCCCTTGACATCTTCCACAAACCTTTTCCTAATCATGCTCTTTCCACCCATCACCCTAACAACAAACCAAAATCATCTCACTCTCATGAGGCACATACAATCAATGTTATTATTAGTGAGCCCATTATTGAGGAAACCACTATCACAACTATTTCTTCCTCCATTTCATTCATGGAAGTATTAGAAACACACTCTATTCATTTATATACCAAAACAAAGGAATCAATCACCCCTCTCTCTTCACTTGATGAGACCTTAACTTTATCTACCTCTCCTTTGATGGAAAAACCAAAGGAGACAACCTTTGCTTTAAACATTTATTTTTCCTCCACTCCACCCATTGAAGTGGTAGAACTACCCTCTATTCTTTTGGACACCCAAACAAAGGAAACAACCATGTTCATTACTTCACTTGAGGACACTGCACCTACCTCCCGCATCATAAAACCATTCATTCCCTATTTGGAAACCATCTCAAAAGAGAAGGTTACCTCATCCACCCAACCACCAATTTTGGAACCTTCCATAAAAAATAAGGATGGAGGAACCATTCCCTCTTCTCCACCTAATAAATTAATTTTTGAAATCAATGACCAAGGAACTAAACCAATCAACAAACCCTTTTCTAGACTAGTTTAAAGTCTATAATTCATTTCTCAACCCAACTTTGATAAATCCACTTTTTGGCATCATCTTGGGCTCCCTTACCGAAACAAATTTGAATCCTCAATCTCACATGAATCCACACTTAAACCCATTATTACATTTTCATCTAACACCTCTTCCTCTAAAACCATAGGTGAACCATCCCAACCACCTCCATCTAACATTACCAAATCTACTTATTCCTCTCTCACCAAATCTATAAAGAATCTAGGAATTATTCCCACACCTAGTCAAACTCACCCCGCATTGAAGTTGGAATTAAATCCATCTAGTCCACCAAAGAAACCCCCAACTAAACTAATTAAGAAGGTAGAGTTTCCCAAACCTAAACCTTGAACTAGACCCATAACACCTCCTTCCTCCTTACATTATATTTTAGGACCCCATCCTTCTACCATCTCAACTACCTATTCTTCCCCTAGTAAACCATACCCCTTTTGTCTATCTACACCTACCCCTACCAAATCATTTAATTCTCCTTCATTCTTAACTAACCTATCCACATATACTTTCCCACCTATATAAAATCCCTCATAATATAAATATTCCACATTTAAATCATTTACCCCAAAATAAACCATAATTAAGAAAGGCCAACCACAATCTTTGACCAAAACAATTCCACCACCTACAACTTCAAGGGTGAAAACTGCTTCTAATAAGGCTCCCATCCCTAAAACTATAAACCCATCACCTCCAACACTTTTTAATGAATATTATTCAACCATCCTAAATTTTTTTTTGTAAACTTATTCCATTATCTTACCACCTATCAAACCATTCTACCCCTCTAATACCAAACCCTCTTGGTTTAATGATCACTTGATCTATGCATACCATAAGACACCGAGACATGACACAGAAAGCTAAAAATCTCTCCAAGCACTTATTCATAGCCTATATGATGAGGATGATCTATTATTATATGAAACTCTTTTACCTCAATTACCAATTCAACCATTAACTCAACCTATCCAACATTTACCTACTCCCCCATCCTCACCCAAGAGTGAGAGGGAGGAACTGAAGCAACCATCAAACGCAATAAATCCCCCCATCCACACTATTCATATGGTTACCTGATCTCAGGCCCAATATAAGGATAAGGAAAAATCCAAAGTCTACATTCCTTGAACATACCCTTCAACCCCTCAACATTCTAACCAAACCCAAACACCTACACCTTCACCTATCCCATCACTGAAACCCAAAGTATCAGTTTTGGGAGCCTCTCCCTCCAACCTTTTTGACTCCATTCAATGCATCATGTTTAAACAACTTCACCAAACAATAATGAAAATGAGCCTTTATGAACTAATCAAAACCTCCCCCTACCATATTTAAACACTAATAAAGGCTCTATAATCTATAGAGGTTCAACCAAATAACCCTCAACCTCTTGAACCCTTTGTTGGTGCCCTCCAAATTTTTACCTTTATCACCTTTCAAGATTCTAAAATACCTCCCATTCATCCATAAGATTCCAATCCTCCCCTCTTTATTACTACATACATAAATAAAACCCATGTCAAAAGGGTGATGATTGATAGAGGAGCTAACATCAACATTAACTCCTCTGATGCTTGTGACCAACTTTAGCTGCCTAAGAACATCATGTTAGAAAGTGCAACAATCCTTCACTCCTTCAATGATACCATGGCCACTACCTTGAGGATACTTTTCCTCCATATATTCTTTGTACCTCACACCATTCCTAAATTATTTTACATTATAGAGGGTGAGTTCCAATACAATGTGTTACTTAGATACCCTTATATTTATGCCACGATTTGTGTCCCTTATACCTCACATTGATTTGTAAAATTTAAGCATGAAAGTCAGGTTGTTACCACAAAATTTGACTACACCTTACATTGATTTGTAAAATTTAAGCATGAAGGTTAGGTTATTACCATAAAGGTTGATCCTAGTCCTTTTGCCTCTTGTAATATGACATATGAGCTTAACAATGATATTATTTCCCCCTCATCCACCTCAATATCAACTACTAACAACACTACCTCACCACCAACAAAAACCAGTAACACTGCCACCCATACCATTGATAAAGCTTCTACTAGCTCATCTATCTCTTCTTCTTAGATCCCCATAAAAGACCCCTTGGAGTTCATGTTTCAATGTCTCTCCCTTGGGGAGTATCATATTTTAGCCTTGGATGTTTTCCCTACTCCATAAGAGTATGGGAACCTCAAACATGACCCTTCCTATGATCCCAACATCAGATCCATCATCTCTTTTAGGCTCCCCAATAATAATAAAAATTCATCTATGGGGAAATTAATCAACCACTTCTCACTCCCACCACTATCTTGTCCATTTGACCATTCACCTCTGACTTCTCTTATCTCAATAAATAAGCCTTTGCCAAAGCTTACCTTTATAGGTGTGTTTAAAAGGGGTTTGGTCTCAAATTTTATGAACAAGAACCTCACAAGCTACTCATAATCAAAAACAAAAAACCTCATGAGTTATTCAACCTTGGGTTCATACCACTAGAATAACCCACCTCATTACAACCCATTGCCACCATTGATGAGGATTTTCCATATTCTTCAACCCCACCTTCCCTAAAGTTGGAGGACTTTGATATCATCCCATCTAATAGTTTTTATCAATACTATTAGTTTGGGTCCCTTGACCTACTAAAAGGATGGCCAAACTAAAACCCTTCCTCTCATCCATCTTGAAATGATAGAGAGATATTATCCTACCATCAATACCATCTAACATCAAGATGATGATTCCATTCTCACCTACCTTGGTATAAGGGATTATTTTATTCATAAATCCCTTCCTCCTGATAACCAAACCATGTTAAATGAATATACCATTAATGTTAACTTGGGTACTTAGGATAACCCCCATATCATCAAGATCAACCAATCCTTAAATTCTATGGAGCAATAAGATTACCCTTCTTTCCATCATGATTGTATCATCACATTTTCTTGGTCCTATCAAGATATACCCAAAACTAACCCTTTTATTACCCTCTACAACATTATCACCTATCTTGAGGTTAAATAAATGTGGAAAAATATTTGTAGGATGCATCCTTGCATAGCCTTTCTTATCAAAAAATAACTTCAACATATTTTATCCATCAACTTCATTCATCTCATCGACTATCCACAATGGGTTTCTAACATCATTCCCATCATCAAGACCATAGGGGGATTTCATCTCTGCATCAACTTTCATGACCTCAACCTTACTTTCCTAAAGGATGACTTCCTTTTCAAAACATTGACCAACTTATTGATCTTACATATGGACATGAAATGTTATCTCTCATGGATGGTTTCTTAGGATATAATCAAATCTTTATTGGCCCCAAAGATTAGCATAAAAATTCCTTTATTGCCCCATGGGGGCCTTCTACTATAGGGTCATGCCTTTTGGTCCAAATAACACTATAATAACCTATCAACTTGCCATGACCTACATATTTCATGATCTCATACATAAAATTGTAGAGGACTATGTGGATGACCTCCTTGGAAAATCCAAACATCACAAAGATCACCTAGCCATTCTCATAATCATCTTCAACTGACTAATCCATTATCATATTAGGCTCAACCCTAAGAAATACAATTTTAGGGTATTATTAGGAAATCTTCTTGGATTTATCATCTTTCTTCAAGGAATCAAAATAGACCCTACCAAAGTTAGAGCAATATTAGAGATGCTCCTCCCACCAACTTTAAGCAACTCTGTAGCCTATAGGGTAAGCTCTAATCCATTCATCATTGCATCTCCCAATTATCAAATATATGTCAACCATTTGACCATCTTCTCAAGAAAGACACATATTTTAAGTGGACTAAGGATGTCAACAAGCCTTTGATTCAATCAAGGATTACCTTCTCTCTCCACATTTCCTCATCCTTCTTAGAGAATACCAACACTTCTAACTTTACATATCCACCATGGACCATTCCCTAAGGGCAATGTTTGCTCATCATGATGAAAAAAAACAAAGAAAAAGCCATCAACTATATTATCCTCACACTTATAGAATATGAGACTTGGTATACTCATCTTGATAAACTTTTCCTCACCTTAGTCTTTGTGGCCTTCAAACTCTATCACTACCTTCTTAATCATAAAACCTATGTCATCACTAACATTGACCCACTCAAGTACATGCACTCTAAACCATACCAAAACTAGTATATGGGTAAGTGGATCATGCTCCTATCTAAGTTTTATATTGAGTTCTTGTATCAAAATTCCATTAAAAAAAGTCATCACTAACCAATTGTCCAAAGCTCTTCTACTAGACAATCAACCACTTCCTCTTGCTTTTCCATATGAGTCCATTATGACTCTTTCCCAAGAAGAACCCACCTACCAAATGACCATGTTTTTTTATGGCTCCAAATTCCAACATGGTGGAGGTGTTGGAGTTATTCTCATTCCCATTAGTAGTGAACCTCTTCCCCTTTCCTTTAAACTTGACTTCGAATGCACTAACAATGTGGCTGAGTATGAAGCCTTGGTCATAAGACTCCAAACTACTCTAGCTTTAGGATTTAAAATAATTAGTGTCTTTGGTGATTCCAAAATTGTGATAAATGTATCCTATCAATGTAAAAATGATGTCTTATTGAATTACAAACAACTCATATACACATTCTTAGCATCATTTAATCATTACCTTATCTATCTAGTTCTTCAATCTACCAACAAGTTTGTAGATATAATGACTTCCCTTATATCCCAAATCCCATCTCAACCTATCAATTCTAAACTATTTATCATCATCCATCAATTTATCACACCCTCATATATTATTTCTAACCTTCCTACCATTTTTACTATGGAAGCATCTCCTTCTAACATTTGGTATGACCAAACTTTCAACTACCTTAACCTCATCATTGTTTCTCCCAACCTTTCATGGAATGCATGAAGAGACTTTGTTTAGAGTACCTCTTTTTATACCATAATATTGGTAATCCTTTATAATCATGCCTTCGATGGCCTCCTTCTCCACTATCTATGTAGTCATGAAGCTTCCCATGCTATCAAGGAAACACATGATAGAATCTATGGGGGACACTTTAGTGGCCTAGCTATCACTAAAAATATCCTTAACCTTGGCTACTACTAGCCCACACTTAATAAATATTGTTGTGATTATGTAAATAAGTGTGCCAAATGTCAATAACATGCTAACTTACATCATGCACCATCCTATGGCCTTTAAGTATCCAAAGACTATTATCCCTTCTCATATAGGGTCTTGATATTATTGGGGAAATCAATCCTTATTATTCATAATGACACCAATCCATCATTACTACTATTGAATATTTCACAAAGTGGGTGGAATACATTCCTCTTATCTCAAATAAAGACAAAAATATTGTCTATTTCATCAATCATCATATCATCTGCCACTTTGGTATTCCTCACAATATCATCACTGACAATGGAAAATCCCTTAAAAACAAGAAAGTCCAAGGTTTTTGTGATGATTTTGACATCAAGTTAAGCTTTTCCTCACCCTATCATCCATTATTAAATGGGTAGGTGGAAGCCTCTAAAAAAATTCTCAATAAAATTTTAACCATAGTAGTAAGTGCTTCAGGTTAGGATTAACACTTGCACAACAATTTTGATTTATGGGTCTATCACACTAGCATTTAAACCTCTGTAGGTGATACCCCTTTCTCTCTTATTTTTGGGGTAGAAGTAGTCTTACCCCTCAAATCCTAGATTCCCTCTCTTCACATATCTTTACATGATATCCTTTTTGAGAGAGATTATCATCAAGAACGTCTTGCATGACGTGATTTACTTGATGAACATCACCTCATAGTTATTAATCATCTTTGTGTCTATCAAGAATGAATCAAGTTTGCTTACAATAAAATTTTGAAAGAGTGATAATTCAATATTGGAGACATCATCCTTAAGGAAAAGCAAAAAAGGTAATTTTACTTTTAATTGGCTTGGACCCTACATTATAACCCATAAGTATGGATTAAGAGCTTATCATTTATCTTCTCTTGAAGGCAAACTAGAACCTGAGCCTCTTAATGCTTCACATTTACGTCTTTTTTTATTATTAAAATAAGGATCAAACTCACCTTTGTGTTTGACTTAAGCTCATCCCTTGGTTTAAAATATTTTCACTTCCCTTCACCTACCTATCCTTATTCCTTTGAGGGAAAATTTATTACAACATAAGACCATGTGATTATCCATCACAATTATAGCCTCATCCTAAGCAAGGATACCATAGCTTTACCCATGGCATGGTTTTCATGGACATTTTTTTCTATAATATGATGGAATCCCATGATAAGGAACCTAGAACAATAAACATGCTCCGATGCCTACTGAGTCAGGATCTTGCTCTACCAATAGAGCACATATGATTACTTCTTGTATTAGCAACTAAACACAGAATTATACCAGAATCAATAAGTAACTAGAAATATGAAACAACATAGGAATTGAGAGACAATACACAATTGTATTAATAATCACACAAAAGAATATACAATAAGGAAGATGCCACTTCTTCCTCCACCTCAAAGGTTAGCCACACCTTAAGACCTTCTTCCCTTTCTCTCTCGGTCACAACAATCAAATCCAATGTAGAATTGATGTTCACCTCTCCAACTAGTCAGTAACACGCTGCCAGTACACCAAGTACACAACCATACTCCAAGTAGATCTTCTACTCTCTGCTGCTACCTGCAAATCACTAGACCTTACTCACCATGTAGATATCTCTACACCCCTGAAAAACCCTTGTCCTTGCCTCACTAAGTCCTTATGATTCTTCAACCAGTACCTCGGTGGATCAGCTCCTTGACCTTGCAAACCTTGCAACTCTCCCTGATCATACAGTCTCAGCACCCCTTTGGAACTAGGAGGAGCTACACTAGCTCTCTCTAAAAGCTTTATGGCTTTCTAGCACACTTTTAAAATACAGCCCATGATTCCATATATAGATCTCATGCTTACAATAATTAGACTAACCTAATTACAATAATTAGACACGCAACTCAAGACTAAGACTAGCCTTCAACATGCAAACAAATAGTCCAAAAATAGACTCTCTCAGATCAACATGCGAACTGCCTATTCATGCACAGGCTGCTGACATCGGCTCCTCCATGACCGATGTCAGCCGACTGGTAACTAATGCCAATTGCTTCCTCACTGCCATCTGACTGACGTCGATTGATCAGACTGATGCTGATTTCCATGCAACTGATTCTGCAACTCCCCAAAACTCTACATCCTCCATAACTTCTCCTATTTGCATCTTGGTGAAGCTTTTAGCTCCACAACCTAACAATCTCCCACTTAGAGATAAACAGTTGCACCTATACCTATACCTGTACACCATCTAAATTATTTACTGGCTTGTATCCCTCTTCAAGATCTATCCTGAAGACCAACCACCACACAATCTGTGATGCCACACCTGTCATTCAAGTAACTTGCCACATCCGAACCTACACATCTATGTAGTGAAGAACTTGACCATGCATAACAAGAAGCCCTGCTACTAGTCCCACTGAACTACCCTCCAGTACTCCTTCCCCGAATTGGCTCCATACTTTCTGACAACCCCCACTGCTTGGGAAAATTTAGGTCTACACTAGACCTCATGTGATTTCAAACCCTGTTTCAAGTTAAGCTTGAAGTGTCCATCCATTGGTGTGCTTTCTGATTCTGCATCCTGCATCATGAACCCCACCAACACCGTCTTCACATCAGCTCCCACTGGAGATAAAATCTCCATGACTCTTATGCCAAAGAATTTTGCTACTCTAAATTATTCATGACACACCTCTGAACTAACCTTACCTTTAGCTCAGCAAAACCCTATATCTCTGAACCTGTAACTAGTATACCATTCACATACAGTAACAGAATAATGTTGCAATCATTATCCACCTGGTAAGATAAACACAATAGTTACACTGACATTGACTGAAGCCATGCTTAGTCATCCACCTGTCAAACCTGTACCACTATCCTGTAGCTTCCTCAAGACCTATACCTTGGCCTTCCATCTCACGTATCCATCCACTCTCTTCTTTAACTTGGGAATCCATTCCGTCTCTCAGTGCTTTCTTCTAGCTAACAACTCTACCAACAAACACCTATTTGTTTTTTCTCCAAAGACTCACACTCCTCATCCATGCCGAGCTCCCACTGTATCTGGATTCTACCTGCATTGCCTCTTCACATCTTCCTGCTTCTTGACCATCAATAAGTAATATAAAGAAGGTGAACAATGAATATGAGGTTCACTTACCCTTTCTAACCTCGACATGAGCGTTTGAGACTTGTTGATAGCTTGTTGTTTGCCCAATATCCATTCCAGTGACCGATCTCAGCCATCTCCCAGTCTGCTCCTGACCAATGTCAGTTTCCTGCACTGACCCTGACTGCCGACATCGTTTCCCTAGCCGACACCGGTATCCTTTCTGCCGACATCGGTTCCTTCATGACCGACATCGATCTTCCTTTTTTTGACATCAGTTACTGTTTGACTGATGCCAGTACCTGTGTTCATCTGTGAGTGATAACTTTTTACCCGTGAGCTCTCCATGGATCAAAATCATAATTAAATCAACATAGCCCTGCTCAGAATAATTTAGTTCCCTCACCTAATCTCTATCCGTCATCTCCTCCATGAACACCAAGGCTTTCCAGTTCTTTAGCTTGTCAAAGACATCTAACTTCTGCTTCAAAACCTGCATTCTCCTTCTACATATGTGACTAAGCCTATGAAGCCACATCTCTGCAACAGAAGGTGAATCAGTAATATAAGTAGATAGATAAAGGATACCTACTTTCTTACCCCCATCTAATTCAAGTGTATCCACTGTGAGAGTTACAATACATCTCTCATCACCCAAATTTCTTAAAGAAATTAGACTCATCTCCAAGACTGGTACCTGCATGACTTCCTTTAACCACTGTGTGTCATCCGTCTATAATTTCAGCTTCACTTCCCCTTTGTCAATAATTTAACAAGGCTCTCCAGCTCCTAAATAAATCTCTCCAAATTCTACAAAGACATACCCATGAAAAGATGCTCTATTTTGAACTGCATGGAAAGAGGCAAAAGAATCTGTAAACCAAGATTCCACTTTATCCAGAACATCCTGTGCAACATCCCCTGCAACATTTGCTCCTCTCTGCTAATCTGCTACCAACCAACAATCTTTATTTACCTGCTCTTTCTTTCCATCAATCAGACCATTCATGCTATTCAGTTTCTCCATTTGTAGCTTACTTTCTTCTACCATTGCTATACTCCCACTCAATCTGAAACCCCTGTGAGTGACCTGTAATCAAAAACACTACCAGATCTAAAACCACCTGTTAGTCAACCCAACCAAAAGCTCTGATACCACTTGTCAGGAACCTAGAACAATAATAATGCTCTGATGCCTACTGAGTCAGGATCTTGCTCTACCAATAGAGCACATATGATTACTTCTTGTATTAGCAACTAAACATGGAATTATACCAGAATCAATAAGTAACTAGAAATATGAAACAACACAGGAATTGAGAGACAATACATAATTGTATTAATAATCACACAGAAGAATATACAATAAGGAAGATGCCACTTCTTCCTCCACCTCAAAGGTTTGCCACACCTCAATACCTTCTTCCCTTTCTCTCTCAGTCACAACAATAAACTCTAATGTAGAATTGATGTTCACCTCTCCAACTAGTCAGTAACACGCTGCCAGTACACCAAGTACACAACCATACTCCAAGTAGATATTCTGCTCTCTGTTGCTACCTGCAAATCACTAGACCTTACTCACCATGTAGATATATCTACACCCCTGAAGAACCCTTGTCGTTGCCTCACCAAGTCCTTATGATTCTTCAACTATTACCCCGGTGGATCAGCTCCTTGACCTTGTAGACCTTGCAACTCTCCCTGATCATACACTCTCAGCACCCCTTTGGAACTAGGAGGAGCTACACTAGCTCTCTCTAAAAGCTCTATGGCTTTCTAGCACACTTTTACAATACAACCCATGAGTCCATATATATATCTCATGCTTACAATAATTAGACTAACCTAATTACAATAATTAGACATGAAACTCAAGACTAAGACTAGCCTTCAACATGCAAACAAACAGTCCAAAAATAGACTCTCTTAGATCAACATGCGAATTGCCTGTTCACACATAGGCTGCCGATGTCGGCTCCTCCATGACCGATGTTGGCCAACTGGTAACTGATGCCAGTTGCTTCCTCACTGCCATCTGACCGATGTCGGTTGATCATACCAACACCGATTTCCTTGCAACTGATTCTGCAACTCCCCGCAACTCTGCATCCTCCATAACTTCTCTTGTTTGCATCCTGGTGAAGCTTTTAGCTCCACAACCTAACATCAAACTCACCTTTGTGTTTGACTTAAGTTCATCCCTTGGTTTAAAATATTTTCACTTCCCTTCACCTACCTATCCTTATTCCTTTGAGGGAAAATTTATTACAACATAAGACCATGTGATTATCCATCACAATTATAGCCTCATCCTAAGCAAGGATACCATAACTTTACCCATGGCATGGTTTTCATGGACATTTTTTTCTATAATATGATGGAATCCCATGATTAGTTGTCTTTCAAACCACTTTCCCTCATCTATCATTAACATTTTATGCTAAAAGTCTTGCCTCCATGAAGTTATACCTCTAACCCTAAATAGACTTGTCCATGTCTAAACCTAGCAATCAAAATCAAATTAGGATACCAAAATATCACTTGGGTCCATATCTCTAGCATAATAGACTACTCCCTCGAACGATAGTTACATAATAACTAAATTACTTAAAAATAGATTGCTCACTTGAAGGATAGCTATAAAAAAATCCAAATTTAGACTACTCCCTTGAAGGATGGCTAATTTAAGTTTTTCAAAATAATTATTTGAATCTTCCCGCATTGATTAGCTTCATCAACCTAAAAAAACAACAAAAGCAATAAACAATCCTATGTCTAAATTAAATAAAGTAAGCCAAAATTGGATTTTATCTATGGCATAAGTAGACTTCCTACATCAATTAGTCTACACATTATATTAAGGCATGAACTTGTCTATTATAGTTCCTTTGTCACCTATGGAAGGGGCAAGCTTACCCACATCAAGTTACCATATCACCCATTTCAACCATCAACCTATCCCCTAATTTCCCTTCTTAATATCTCTAAAAATCAAGGGATTATGATCTTACTTTATATAAAGTGATCAAGATACCTTCTTTTTCAATCAAATCATGCTCATGCAAAGCATTTTAAAGACTTATTTTCATTAACTCTCATCCAACTTTGGTTTTGTTAGGGCTTTGTCAATGAACACATCATGCTTTTTTCTTACCTTATATTCATTAGTTCATGTGAATATATGTCTTCTGACTCTTCTCTCTTTTCTGCATTTAGTGTGTTATTTCAACCTACTTTATGTGCTTTCATTATATCCCATATCACATATCATATCATATAAACCATGTCCTATCCATGAACAAAACATCAAAACCATAAAACTTTAACAATCACATTACAACATCATAATTAAAACAATAATCATTTATCATATCATAAACAACATAAACCACATCATATCAATAAACATCATAGACCATGTCCTATCGCTACTTCCATAAACATAACACCAATTAAAAAGATCATCACGTCACATCTTAAGCAACCATGACCCACATCACCATATAAAATCCTCTCTATGAACCACATCATCATATAGACACACATTATTACAAAAACCATAATAAAAACCATCAATCACATGTCTAATAAAAGATATATGTACACACACATTATTTGTAGACACCTAAATCTAGCTACCAATGACTATTAATTAGGCTTTTGACCAATTTCCACTAAAATGCACAATTTAGCCTAAAAATATTAAAACGCATTAAATGAGTTGAAATTGATATATTCAAGTGACAATTTTGGCTAGAGTATCATTAACTAAGGTAATGCAATTTATAAAGCAACTAACTTTGATCAGATCATTTTGAGTCAAAATGCCAATTTTGCACCTGGGTACACTAGATTGCTCTTTTCTATCAAATTTATTGTACATGACATGTGCCTTTGTTATTTTGCATTGTAAACATCCTAAATGGGATAAAATTTCAAATGAATCTAACATCAGCTTTCAATTCAAATCCAGTCAAATTTTGAGCCAAATAATACAACATTTTGACCAATTTGATTAATTTGTGCATAAAGAGCCAAAGTTTTGCATCAAAGTGTTTAATTAGGCTTAAGAGCTAATTCAACCAAATCATAAGCCTAATTAATAATTTCATGGAACTTGTTGAATAATTTATTTTTGGAAATGAATATTGAATATTTGCATCACCAGGTGACATCATTTTTTGGGGTGGCATCCATAAGCCATAAATGCCACAAATATCTAAATTAATGCCTCCCATGCCTCATTAAAACCCTCCATGCCTAGTTAATGCCCTTATATCCCAAATATTGATGAGCCTAATTATGAATTTTAATTACATAATTGAATTAATCCTTATCCACACATATTCATATTGAGATGGATGGTTTAAGTTCATTCTAACCATTCTAAAAATTTATAAATAGGAGGCCTTGCCTATTGAATTTTAAGCTCTTTTATGCCAAACTTATAATTCCAAAATACATTCAAAATAATTTAATCTTAGTGTTATAGTTCCTAAATGTTGATCCAATCCAATTCAAATACAAACAAGGTGCCAAGGAGAGATGGAGATAGCCACACTTCATTGATGCAGACTTCATGAGCACAAACTAAGCAAGCCACTACAACAAGCATTTTGAAGCATCCAAGAAAGGTCTTTATTTCATGTTTTAGTTATGTTTTCCATTTTTGTTTTGTTAACTAAGCTCCTCCTTTGAGATATGCTTAAGGTGTTAGTTTAGTTTGTATTTGATTGATTTTTTTAATTTACTAACACAATACGAATCTCCACCTATTGCAATCCTATATTCACAAATGCACACCTGATGGGATCTAACCTCACAAATTTGGTCAAATTGCACCAAAAACCAACTTATTAACCATTTTCATGTAGGATATTAGAGTGTGGAGGCAAAAAAGATAAAAATTTGAGTAAAATTTCATTTTTTCTAAGCCATGGTTTTGTTTTTGTGACTGCCAACCCAACTCACCTATGCAACCCAACTCACCTATCAACCCAACTCGCATGTCAACCCAACTCACATGTCAACCTAGCTCACTTGTTAACCTAACTTTCCTATCATACCAACTCACATGTTCAACCCAACTCACTTGTATATCCCAACTCACCTATCAACCCAATTCGCCCATCAACCTAACTCAATTTTCAACCCAAATATCCTATCAACCCAACTTGACTATCAACCTGAGAGCTCATTTTTCAAAATTCCTTGTCTCATCATCTAAAGTGCTTTAAATTAGGCAATCTTAATCTTATTTTTTCATGTTGAAGGGATGTATTGGAAGTTAATTTGGGTGTTTTACCTAATCATACACTTCAATTTGGAGTTTTAAAAATAACTTGGTATAAAACATGGACACTTCAAATTTGGTGCCTAAAATGAATCCTTAACATGCTAAGTCTTGAACACTTCAAAAATTTTGTTTGAAATGAATGTAGGTGCTGATTATTTCATTTAGTATTTTTTTGTTGTAATCTTTACATGTTTTTACAACTTAAGACCAAGGGGTCAAAAGAACATCACCAAACTTTTGTTTTAGTGCTTAAAATTGGACTCATTTGTCAAGTTTATATAAAATAGATGATTAATTAATTGATTATAAAAAATAAGGTTCATGTGTGTATTCTCTTCCATCCATCCCCTTTTGAGAACTTTTGGAATAAATAACACCATCCTTATTACAAATATGTTAGTCTAAGACATAGAAAGAATGTCATTTAAAGCACTCCTCAAAAACTCATAATAGTATTAGGTGATCTTGAGGTGATCGTAAAGTCTTTCTATTTTAAGCAATTTATTTTATGCAAACTTGGATTTCAAGGGGGAATTCATTACCTCCCACAAGGTTTGTAGGGAAGCTTTGATGTGGGGTTTCATCTCCCAACACTGACTTCAACCACTTCCACTAGGATCATAGGTTTGAGTGGTTGAACCACCTTCTAGTGTTGGAGTTACACACAAGACGTATCTACACTTTAGACATCACACTACATTGATCAAGTAATGGATGTAGTGGTTAAAAAAAGGACAAGACCTTTTTGGAACAAACCAAGTGATATAGACACCCAATTAAAGTGTTGCTTCTCTTGTTTACTAATGTGAAAGTTGGTAGACATGGGATCCATCTAGAAATGATTGAAAATCAATTAGTTTTAGTCAACCCCACTTTTCCATACCCTTAATAAGAATTTGGATGATTTACTTGTATTTTGTCATTTTATTACTTAGTGTTTTGAGACTGAAACTAATATGTTTGTTTGTAAAACATGTCAAAACCAATTTATTTATACGTCACTCTTTTATCTAAAAAAATGTTATGCTATCCATTTTACACCACACTTGTGCCTTGAAATTTTTAATAAACATGTTTGTGTGTGTGTTACTTGTTTTAGAGGGGTAGTATTATGCTACCCAAAACATGTTAAACCATTTTTGCCTTTGAGTCTTTGAAACATAACATTGATCACATCATTTGAACATGCTTACACCATTAGACCAATTGATTTATTTCAATACTTATTTACCATTGCACCAAAAACCATTTTTTTCAAATCATGTCACATCAACCATTTAGACCTTATTTATGCTCTGTCATGTTGTCCAATATTATCTAGCTTGTTTGGTCAAATCCTAGTTTTCAATGTTGAATTTTTAATTAACTTTGTCAAAGTTTGGATTCAAACATTGATTGATTTATGTTTAGGCCTCAATTAATAAGGTTGATAGATAGATATTTCTCTTTTGGGTTACATAACTTTGGTTAATTGATTACCTAAATTTGAAGATTATTGATTGTTTATTTATTCATAGAGCCTAATCCTCATAATTGTTTGTGCCTTTATTTGGGAAAACACAGTCTTTTCTCTAAGTACCTTTTGATTCATGCTTTATACTAACTAATCATGTTTATATTTGATTCCATGTGCTAGGTCTATGTCAAAGTTGTTTCCAAACTTGTTAGATTAAATTAAATTCACATCATGCCTTTATTTCATGTCTAGATTTTGACATCGTTTGGCCAAAAGTCCTAGCAAAACCTATTTGCGCCTAGCTTTTGACTCCACATTTGGACAAAAGACCTAGAGAATCTTTTCCCTTTCCTAGTTTAGACCTTGTTTGGAACACTTTGACCTATAATTTGACATGCCAATTTTTATTCATACACTTGACCTTTTGCATGTATGACATTTTATGTTAGACTATTTTATGTCAAGTCTTAGCACAAACTATTTTGGAGATATAACTCCATGATCAAATCATTGTTTGGAGATATAACTCCACTTTTGACCAAGTTAGACTTAGTGTGAACCATTTTTCCTTTGGACATAGTTTTTTAGAGTTTGTAAGACTCTAAGCCTTTTATTTTGGAGCTTTCATAATTTATGTGTATATGTCTAGATACACTTATGGTGGAGTCACATACAATCCAAATTATGATAGAATGGTTTCACAAAATCCCACTAGGAACCCCTATAAAGAGAGATTTTATAAGGAGTTTTATTATTCTCACTACAATACTCCATATGAGGAACATAGTCAAAAACCACAAAATCCAAATCAAATTACCAATTAGGATGATATGGTTTATGAGGAGGACTTTTGAGACCCAACTATAGATAATTTTGTTTGAGATATGGATCCATAACCTTTTTATAATAATCAATACACAAAACATATTCAAAAACTAGTTTATGATCCAACTCAAGATTATGATGATATAGTTTATGAGGAAGACTTAGATGTTTTGGTTTGTGTGAGAAATCAAGCTCCATAATTCCCATTCATCATTCTAAGACCTCATCCTTTGGCTTATGTGATAAACTAAGCTCTACATCCAACTCAAGATTAGGATGATATAGTTTATGAGGTGGACTTAGATGTTTTGGTTTATGTGAGAAATCAAGCTCCATAATTCCCATTCATCATTCTAAGACCTCATGCTTTGGCTTATGTGATAAACTAAGCTCTACACTACCCTATCGTTACTATTTCAAGACTTTGTCCTTTGGCTCATGCAAGAAATCATGCTCCCCAATGCCCTAACATTATCCAACTGTAGGCCATTCCTCATTCAATACCAATCCAATAAAAACCTCAAACCATACAATCATTTAAAAACCAAGCTATGTTTAAAACTAGTATTTTCCAACTCATTAGAAACCAAGGCCAAGAAAAATAACCAATCCAATATATTTTTGTTGAACCAACCACTTGTGATAAGTTAACCTATGATGAATTGCCTATTGATCCTATACCAATTATCAAGGATTCTCACTCTAACAAGTTAGTCTTTATAGAGTCACTTCTTAATGATTATAAACACCTTTGGGTAAATCATTACCTTGACTATATGCCTATTTTTTAAGATCCTCTTATTGACAATCCATTCTTTGAGGAGTTGTCTCTTAATCTTTTTCCCATCCTAGAGGATTACCACTCTGACAAATTAGTTTTTGTGGAGCCTGTTATGCCATCATAGGCCATTACTTGTCCAATACCAAATATTCAATAAGACATCATTGTAGTAAATTACCCATCAAATGAAGAATCAAAATTAGATTCAGGTTCTATTCTTGAACTAACATTAGATTTAACATCATAATTAGAATCAATATTATTTTCAACATTAGATTAAGATTCCATTGAGTCAGAATTAGATTTAGAAATAAAATACATTCAAGACTATTACAATATTGGCTACACATGCCTTACAAATCCATTTGAATACATTTGTGATCCTTCTATAGTTTTTTAGGATGAGTAATTCAACTTTGACATGAGTTCTCCTAGTATATTTTACAAAGATTTTGCATCCAACCCCCATTCCATTACCATCAACCAACATAACCATATTATTGACATTCCATCTCCCATATGTGTCGATTGGGAACAAAAGAATAACACTTTATTAAATTGCATCCATGGAAACATAATAGTTTAAAAAGAGCAAGGAGGCCAAGACCACATTCATGTAGCAAAAAACACTCTCTTAGTGAAACATTTTTGAAGGCACTAGGGGAGAAGCAAAGTTTAAACTTAGTATATTTTAGTGAAACTTTTTTGAAAGACTAGAAGATAATCAAAGTCAAAATCCAATGTTCATTAGTGAAACCTTATCAAAGGAACTATGGGATAATCAAGAAAAATTCATTAGTGAAAACCTCATTGAGGAACTGATAGCTGAGCACAAAAGTCCTTCACCACTTGATGAAGATAATATCAAAGTTCAAATCAAAATAGATTCCAATCCACATCCTAATAAAATGGTAGCTACTCTCAAGATCAAACAACAAATTTTTTGGTGATCCTATTAAGATAATATTTAGAGGTCTTTATCCCTAACACATCTAAATTTATTTCAAATCTAGCATCAATAACATTACATGTGACTAAATGTCCTGATCTTCATTTATTTCCCAACCATTACCCATTCCATTATCATTTACCATTCCATTTCAAAATCAAACCTACCATCTATTATTTTTATCTTTTTAGCATCCATGGCCACACTTTCCTTTGCAGAGGCTACAAATATACCTTGTCTTGATGTTTGAAGGAATCAAAATCAACGACCAATGAAGATCAAAACAACATTCTCAACATCTAGATCTGCATCTATTTTTTAATAGAGTAGTTATTTAGATGAGGTGTGGGATAGTAATTAACATAATTGATTATTTTTTTGGTAACATTTATTGATCAGGACATGCATCTCCACTTTAGTAGGAACAACAAAATCATATGCCATTTTACCATACCTCAGCCAAACAAAAAAAAACCAACAATCCCCCAAGCTAAAAACATGTACCATACCATTTCATTTACCATATCCATTTGCCATTGTCACATATTCCTTTCATTTACCCCATAACTTGGGGGAAACCCTCCTACCATTTTATCTAATATATCAAAACCCATCATTATCCCATAGTAAGACTATGCCATCTTGTCATTCCATTTTTATTTAGACCAAAGCATGTTTTTAGTCATCCTACCCAATCCTATTTTGATCTTGGTTCCTTTGGTTCTTCTCACACTTTTCCTGAGGGGATTTTGATCAAGTTTCAATAATCAATAAAATATATGTTATAATGATAGTCTATGAAAGTAGTGTGATAGTTGATTTGGAAAAATATCTTTCATCCTATATCAAAGTTATTTTATGTGAGCTTGATTATAACCACCTATGGGAAAATCAGTGTCCCATCAATCTTTTTAATATTATAATTACCTATGGGTAAATTAGTATCAATGACTTGATATGTTGTATCCTAGTTATAACTACTTATGGGAAAACTAGGGGAAATACCTGTTTATCATGCATTGCTCTATCACCTTACCATTATTGCTTTCACTTGATTGGCCATTTATCATATTTGAGAACTTGTTGGTGCCTAGTTGGTTTTTACCCACCTTTTGTGTGGATAGAATTATTATGACTTAAGGTCATTTCAAGACTAATTAGGTCATGCTTAATTCATGTTGAGGTCACCTCAGTCTCCATTTTCATGTGCTCTCACTATTTTTTGAACAACTTAAGCCATACTCTCATCATTTTATGAACAACCTAAGCAACACTCTCATCATTTTGTGAGTTTGAACCATTTAGGTATCTTGTCATTCTCTAACTAGTCAAGATACCTCAAAATTCTAAAAACATTTAAATATTTCAAAATCCAAAAACATTTATCATATCTAAGTCTAGTCAATTATCCTTAATCCACCTTATTCGGGCATGCTCATTATTAGGATGCTTTATTTTGCTTTTGCCTTTAGGATTTCTATTTGTTTATTTTTGTGCTTTCTATATATTTTTTATTTATTTGTTTGTCTACTTGCCTATTTTTTTATTTAAATACTATTGCCTTGACTTAGTCTATATGTATGAATTAGGTGATTCCTTTCACACAATATTCTTGATTCCATCCATATTCATACATCAAAATTGTCATCATGGTTTTTATTATTGGTGCATTATTTTTAATTGTGTATTGGATCAGGAGTCGGTCCTTACATATATTTTAAGATAGTCTTCATGGTGTTTTATCATGATGCATATCATCATGTGCCACAAAAAAAATCACCTTCAAGAAGGTCTAAAATAAATTGAGATACATAATTTTCTCCTTGGAACTTTGGAAAATCCTCCCACACTTGATAAAATCAACCCATTGACCATTCTAGTTGTATTATTGCTAATAAGTATGAACATATCCTCATTAATAGGTACAACTAAATCATTACTATTGATCAATATTATTATTCTATTCATCTCTTTCATCACTTTATGCTCACTCATCTTTAATCTACATTCTAGGTTATATCCTTGAGTTATTGTTGCTAATTGGCCCTAAATGGGGCATAATCATCTTTATAAAACAATCTAAGTCCCCTTAATGATTATAATTTCTTATTGGAAAATCATTATTTCAAATTTTATTATTGATTATAACCACCTTTGGGAAAATTGATATCCTTTTTAAATCAATTCATGTAATCATTTTCTCATTTGGATTAATTTCAACCATGGGTTAATTCCACCTTTTTTCTTGCTTCTTTTTCGAGGGACCATCCATCAACAAATGTGATGGCCACTCCCTAGAGGGGGCATCATCATAGGCTTTCCAAACACTCTTTGGATATATTTATTAAACCATCATATTATTTTTGGCATATAAGCCATCTCTCCTTATTCAAGAAAACATTTTTTTACCTACAGTTTGTAACATCTTCCCAAATAAGGGCAAATTGTAGACACCTAAATTTGGCCACCAATGACCATTGATCAAGATTTTGACCAATTTCCATGAAAATACATAATTCAGCCTAAAAATACTAAAACACATTAAATGAGTTGAAATTGATATATTCAAGTGGTGATTTTAGCCAGAGTATCATTAAACAAGGGAATGCAATTTATGAACTAGATAATTTTGATAAAATCATTTCGAGTAAAAATGCCAATTTTATACTTGGGTGCTCTAGATTTCCCTTTTCTATCAAATTTATTGTACAATACATGTGTCTTTTTATTTTGCATTGACAATATCCTAAATAGGATAATAGTTCCAATGCATCTAACATCGACTTCCAATTCTAATCCAGTCAAATTTTAAGCTAATAATATGACATTTTGACCAATTTGATTAATTTATTCACAAAGAGCCAAGGTTTTGCATCAAAGTGCTTAATCATGCTTAAGATATAATTAAACCAAAACATGAGCCTAACTAATAATTCCATGGAACTTTTTGAATAATTTCTTTTTAGAAATAAATATTGAATATCTGTATCACTAGGTAACATCATTTCTTAAGGTAGCATCCACAAGCCATAAATTCCATAAATATCTAAATTAATGCCTTTCATGCTTCATTAAGACCCTCCATGCCTGGTTAATTCCCCTCTATCCCAAATATTTATGAGCCTATTTATTAATTTTAATTACATAATTTAATTAATCCTTAGCCACACATCTTTATCTTGAGATGGGTGGTGTAGGTTCATTCTAACCATTCCAAAAATCTAAATAGGAGGCCTTGCCTATTGAATTTTAATCTCTTTTATGCCAAACTTATAATTCCCAAATGCATTAAAAATCATTGCATCTTAGTTTTATAATTACCAAACGTTGAGCCAAGCCAAGCCAAGTTAAAGCCAAATAAGGTGTGAAAAAGAGATGGAGGTAGCCACACTTCATTGATGTAGACTTCATGAGTAGAAATCGAGAAAACTACTACAACAAGCATTTTGGATCATCTAAGGAAGGTGAAGGAATGTCTTTATTTCATGTTTTAGTTGTGTTTCCCATTTATATTTTTTTAACTAAGCTCCTCATTTGAGATAGGTTTAGGGTGTTAGTGTAGTGTGTTTTTGATTGATTTGTTTTATTTACTGACAAAATACTAATATCCCCCTATTATAATCCTATGTTCACTTTATCCACTATGTATAAACCCAAACATCACATAAAATATACACATATTAAAATATTCATCATAAGATCAAAACATCTCATCACAATCATGTTTCAAATTCCCTCATCACATCATCATATACCCTCATAAAATCACCCATGATCATCAACACCATATATATCAAACAACACATGCATATAATCCATAAACATCATCACCTACCTAAACTACGAGTCCGTATATCATCTTATAGCTCATGGAGCATGAGTAACCTATCATTTCCTCATAAAAAAATATTACCATAAACATTTATAACTATTTCATCATGAACATCCACAAACATCACCAGATACCTAAACTAATGAACCATAAATTTCATAATCATCATCCATAAATATCACAAAACATCAAATAAACATAACAACCATAAAAACCATTAACATAAATAAACATCCATCATCATCATATACATCATAATCAAAAGTAATACATGCCAATGAGTCTACAATCCTCAATAATAAATGCATGTCAATGATTATATAATCCTTAATAAGAAATACATGTAATCATGTATAAGTATCTCTCTTTCATATATACATCTCACATCATCAACACACAGGTTGATATCAAAATAAAAAACATATACATCATATAAAATCATATATCAAGCCCCTAGGACATCACTACCACTGGTCCCATTTGCACCTAAACCTACACTACCATTTGGTGGTGGTCCCCATAATATCCCTACCTATCCCACTATGGAGGCCCACTATCCTAGAGTAGCTATAGATGGACCACCTACTAAATTAGCTTGTACTTTCTATACCTTATCTCTAATGGCAATTGTACCAAAACTATCACCTCATAATATCTCAACTCCTCAATAGTGGCTAAGTAACGTGTCATCAAAACTATGTTAGGTGGTCCTCTTTCTATTATTACAACACTCATATCCTCATGATCTAAAACAACATTATGTGGCTATGGTACTAGGAGCAAGAACTCTATGTCCTCCTATTATATCATGGAAAATCTAGTGGGATCCCCTATGCCAAGACAAACTATTTCCACACTTGGTTAAATGGGATAAGCTTAGTCTTTCCATCCCGTTTCCCATAAATCTAGCACTAGCTCTATAGTGATAGTGTGTGAAAGCTATACCCTACCCACCTTAGCTAGTCCACATATAGTCTCCACACTACATCACCTACCACTAAAGCCTCTAAAGCATCTCTAAACCAATCTATGTCTCTTGCACCACCACTAGACCCTATCAATTCATAATCTCCTTACCACCTCATGAAACACACTTTATAGTCTATCAAATCATAACCATCCCATGAAAGTCCTAAAGGTCTCAAAAATCATATGTTTTTGTATGCCCAACAATGGAGTACAAACCCCATACTGATCCTATACCACCTATGTACTCAAAAGGCCCATAGTTTCCTATAGATATGCACTCATAACCTAGGGGGCCAAGCAAACATAGTCCTCCCTAATAACATCTCCACTAGTATGCCCAAAATCAGACAAAGGAATCAACCACTACTCAAATTTGGAAAATAAAATCAAGGCACCCCCATCATCATCATAGTCAATAAACATCAATTCCCAAGAGCCCTTTGGTATAGTGGTCCATAACATATATCACCTGCATGATATCTAGCATTAACTTGATCTACTTCATATATCAGATCCATGTGTTAGTCCTACTCATCACTCTCTATTTGATAAATTGGCTCCCCCTAAATGGATATCAATGTAATATATTGAATATCCTCTAAGAAGATAGTCATCTCCCTCATCAGTAATAAAAATGTGTTCATGTTGGATCCCATCTCTTGATGAAGGCCATAATCATAGCTACATCTTATGGTAGGTGTTGGTAGTGTCTCATGGCCCCTAGGCCAACCTCCTCCATGTGTCTCCACTCATCATCTATCATCTCATTGTGGACCTTGATAAATATCTTAGGGACTCGATCCCTCATCTAAATCTACTTATGGGCCTACACACATACATAATATTAGCATGCCTATTTAGTTTTTCACATCATTTACCTAATTACTGACCTACACCTACCTTATTCCACCTATTCTAACCTCACCCATCTATTTCTATTAAATTTACCTCTATCAATAAACCACTCTAGCACTAACTATTATTCAATCAACCCACCCTAACACACTATTATTCACATACTTGACATTTCTTTTCCCTGACCTCTACCCACCAACCTATTTCTATTACAAATAATCTGCATCTTATTCAATGCCTACCTATTGACCTTTTACCCCACTTAACACCTAAATATGTCAATGATTCCCTCATCAAAACTCTACCAACCCTTTTTTAGACATCTACCTCTCAACCCCCCTTCTACACACACCTTAACACTACTCTTTGACTTCAAATAACTTTACACACTTTCTTACACTTTCTAGACATTCATTTAACTTTACACCACATAAACCCTAAACCCTAAACTCTTAACAAATCACATACCTTTCACAACCTACTTCACCTTATTTAAACATAAATTTTACAACCCTGCATAACTTTACCAAACCCTAAATAACCTTTCACCTTACTATACAACTTTACAAACTTTAACCCCATTACAAACTTTTATATTACCATCACCTAACCTACCCATAAAATGTCTAACTGACAATGGTTCATTTAACTATTGATGGTCCCTTAGGGACCTTTTACCCTAAACCTTGACTATCATAAGTAGATTGAGTTGAACCATCGATGATCACTGTGTGTGACCACTGGTAGCGTAACTCAAACCCTAAACCTCTCTCAACATCTACAAAAATGCCTAACTTCCATAAGTTACCTACCTAAGACTACTCTACACCATATTACTAACTTATTCTACCCTTCCAATCCCCATTTCCCCCATTAATTTTCTTAAATTTAACAAAACCTACACTAAGGCATCCTTTTATCAAAACCTATTTACAACCCTATCCTAATCATTCATAACTACTCAATACCACTCCCACACAAAAAATTTAACTCTCTTATCAAATTCAAAACACAACCCACCTCATTTTTTGATCACTATCATTATCAAAGTCCTCATTCCCATTGCTTAGCCACATCCCCATCCACCCTCCATCAACTTAACAATCGATAAGACTCACACACTTGATCACCCAATTAATCACTTCTACCTCAGCACACTCACACACCAAAATGACAAAATGCACAAAATAGCCAAAACACAAATCATGTGTCAAATGGTGAAAATGATTTTCATTTTTACTTTTTACCATCTAGATTTTTAGGGTTTTACTTGACCATTGATGGTTAACCCTAAGGAAACCCTTGACCATTGATGATCAGGATCCTTAACTTTTTCCACCTTCTCCTCACCCAACCTAGATGTTCACTTTTGGAACTAACCCACCATACCTAGACCATGACCTTTTAGGAGATAATACAACCATACCTACCCACTTTTTTGACCACATCCACCTTTATATTAGTCATTTTTGACCTGCACTATTCACATGTTTGGTGATGACCCTACTTGGTCATTTTGACCACACTAACCAACCTTGCCATGTTGAAATTTTGTAATTTGCACCACCTCATGCATAACCTAACCATTTGTGTTATTTTGTAAGAGCACTTTCTAACCTAAATACCTACACACAACATTAACCCTGTCTAGATGACTTGATAGGAATGACCAAATCAGTTATAACCAATGTTATGGATTGTTTACCCCTATCATATGGTTTTCTAGACCTAACCTTATTCTTACCAACATTGACAACTTTAGTCTTTATACAATCTTGACTATCCACTTAGTTGTATTTTGTGTGCATGTTTACATTTCAAATACTTGACCCTTTTTATCACCTACCTCATGACTCACCATACACCACTTCCTGACCTAATTTTGTTTTCACCTCATCAACTCTTGCCTTGAGGAGGAACACTTCCTTTCATACTTAGGGCAATCAGACCATGACCACTAATCTATTCATTTTTGTTTTTTCACTTGTTAAATCAAAGCCATATAACAAAAAGGACAAAATGTAGACACTCAAAAATTGCACAGTTTTAGATATCAAAATGCATAGAGCCCCTACCTGACCATGAAGCTAGTTAACCACCTAGTTGACTTAGCTCATTTATTAATTTACTAACTGAACCTTTTAATCCACCTCCTCTTAACTTAATTTCACCCATTTTCCCCTAGCTCTTTGACCATTTATGATTAACTTAACCATCAACAGTTAGCGTAACCATCAATGGTTAGGTCATCAAACCTACTTTAAATCTAATTATAGCTATGTATGAGTTCAACATGGCACAATTTAGTAAATTCCTTCATGTGATGCTAACAATATTTAAAGCATCATAATAGGAAACTTTATCTTCCATCCTGATTAGCAACTTCCTCCTACATAATTAGTAACTTCATCCTATAAAAGGAGAGAAGTAAGAAGTGAAAATTGTACAGGTATCAATATCCCTTCAGTAAGTAAGCAACAACAATGGAAAATTGAACCTTTATCCAAATCACTTTTAAAGGCCAAATTAATGTCACTTTGGCCAAATTCCATTATCTATCTAAAAAATTACAAGTAAATTCATTCTTGTTCCTTTATTATATTTCATTTCTAAGTCCCCAAACTTAATTAGACCTACTCACCCACCTTCTATTTATAACCAGATCCATATTCAAACCCTTATCTGATCATTTACCTAATCTACCATTCCTTTTCTAAACATTCCTATAAATATATAGGTAACCACCAATGGTTATCCCAACCATCGATGGTCACCTCAACCATTGATGGTTACCCAACCACTGATGGTTAGCCTCAACTGTCGATAGTTCACCCAACTACCAATGGTCAGCCTCAACCGTTGATAGTTCACCCAACCATCAATGGTCACTATGGTATAAAATAACATGTTATTTTCACCCCCTTAAACCCAATCAAATCCTACTTTCTATTTTTTTTCCTGTTCATAGAGCCTCCTTAGATGTTTTGAACCTGACCTCAACTATCTTAGCATGAGTATTGACCCACTTTTGATATGTTTAGTCATTTTATTTAACAAGAAGTTTAATTTCATCTAGTATTACATGCATATACTTTCATGCTATTGAATTCAATTTTCCTTTCTTTTCATTTACATCAACTTAATTATTATCAACAATGGACTGACAGTCTCCTAACAAGTTTACACTTTTCAGATCTAGCTCACCCTAGGCAGTCCACTAAACTATCTTGATAATAACCCCTTTTCTAGTGTCTTTCTTATTTTTAGGTTATTCCTTTCAAGCCAAAGAGGAGTTCCCATCATCATTTAAATCACGTGCACATTTTTACCAGGTATTCCCTTACAAACCCCTTTTACTAGTTTCTTACTTACTTCTAAATTAAAAAATGAGCAAAAATTAAGAGAAACCAAAGAGAAAATACACCTCTTCTCAAGTCTACATAATATAAGGATGTTAATCCACATAACAATATCCTAATATAAATGCAATCACAATCACAACATCTATACTCAACTATAAGAAAATTCCCACCTCACTAGGTGGTACCAAACTAAAATGGTCCTAAAGAATTCCCACTCATAAGATTTATGTATTTAAGACACAAGGATAAAACATATAAACCTAATTGGGTATCACTCCATGATTTTTTAAAATTTGAATCAAAAAATACATAATCACACTCGGGGTGTTCAATTTAAAGATAAAAAATATGGTAGGGAACTCTTGTTCACATCTCCTAAACAAAGCTATGTACTCTCATACCCATATACCTTATAAAAACATCACCAATGAGACACTAAACACCCAAACCCTTTAGCAAATATAAGGGATTATGAATTCTCTTAGGGTACACACTCAATGTACCACACCTACTTTCACAATTCACCTTTTGATAAACATAGAGATACAAAAATGCTAATGGACTCATTAGGCCTTAGATTTCAAGCCACAAATCTGATACCAAAAATAATAACCCCTCAATTTGTACTTAAGAAAATGTAAAATTATTTTTTACAATTAAATAATTACTTAATATTCATATCACAAAATCAAACAATATAACAAATCAACACCAAAACTAAGAATAATAGTACTATACTTTAAATATTGCATATAATATAAATCTTATACATTTCCAAGGAAGTAAATACCAAAGGACACAACTATGACTATAAACACAATATAGCTATTTGTGTTCCAATATACAAATATAATTACATTCCTTTAGGCATATGGCCTAATGCAATAAACATATACCAAGCTCTGTGGAGCTTAAGTCAAACCAACTCATGTATTACTGATAATCTCAAGTATTTTATCTAGGTAGTACTATAATGGAGGAGGGAGATAATCATTTGAGTGATTTACCACACAAACCATGGACCAATGATCCCCTATTATGAAATGGCACTCCCTTTATGGATAGGTAGATATAACATTGTGAGAATCTAGTGAGATATGCTAGTACCCTGTGTGTTGTATGATTTCTAAAAAATGCAATGTGCCATAAAGAAACATGTTCTAACATGATATCATACAACACAAAAATCAAACTTATGAAATATAATGTATATAACATTACTTTGATCATAGTTTTCATATGATCATTTTAGATCGGTTAATTTAATAACACACCACTTGATAAGATTATCTATTGGTGGCACTACCTAGGCTAGTAGAACCCATCTCACTACCCATTAGTATCATCAATATAGTTTTATATATAACATATTATATAACTCAAAGACTCATACAAATTTCACTCTCCTAGCAAAAATATCTCATCACATGCTAAACAAGGAGAAAGAAAGATATACACATAATCATCTGTGCAAGAATGAATCTTTCATTAAAAACCAATCCCAAACTGGAAATAATAACCACTATTTATACCACCTAGGTAAAACACACAATAACCATAGTCTACTTCTACTACAATAAGATATAATTAACTATACCACAAGACCATCCATATCATCTTAGTTTGGTGTTATTAGACATGACTACTAATTTTCCCATAATTAATCATAGAAAGTAATCATAAATACATAGAAGCATATGTTTTTAATCAAGCAAGTACAAATAATAAAGCAAGTCATACAAACACAAAAGTCTAATCTAGTCATTCATTTACACTCATAAGGTTGTATGTACATAATTTTTATATCCTTCTAACTATTATTAACATACTTATCAAAGTAACAACCAACACATATATAAATGTGTGTGGATCTAGATATAACTAATACAATATGTAACATCCAAGTACTTTTAGTATTGTAGAACTCTATGATTTCCCATACTATCATAGTTCATATTATACATAACTAAATTCACATTCTTAGAAATTAAAGATCTTATAATCCTATAAGATAGGTAAACTAGAATAGATTAAACCATCTAGGTATATCTTAGGCCTAGACTGCATAATCTACACTCTTAAAGTAGATATTAATATATAGCATAAATAATAACTTAGTTACCATCTCTATAGACATAATTCACAATTCAAATTGACATCAATTCTCATATGGATATAAATCTCTCAAGTATAATAATATCCAAAATGGATTAATATGTTATAATTTGCTTTACTCAAAGTAAACAAAAAGTAGAAACTTCAATAGCCTTAAATAACTAACTAAACCTCAAAAACATGTAAATGCACCTTCAACTTAGAATCACACAATTATCTACAATAAGATATACTAAGTATTGATTTTGTAACTAAAATCATATCTAAAAACACCAAGAGTAGCCACTCACATATAACACAAAAATAAAAATGCTAAACCACATTATTACCCCTGATTATTTATCATTTTGAAAGAAGACATTAATTCTTTATCTATTGAAAATCAAATGTTGTTATAAGATAGAAATGAAAAGAATTAATGTTACAAATTCTTATCCACACCACAGACCCAAGGTTACCCCTTATCATACATTCAACTTATATAATTATAAAAAATAACTATGCAAGGATCTTTCACATCCAAATTCCACAAAGACTCAAAACCCAAAGAATCACAAATGGTCATTATATCATGGCATATGGATCTAATGAAATATAACATTTTACCAAACATTCTATTTTGCATTAAGAGAATTATATTTTCTTTTTATAATTTCTTTCTTATTATTAAAATTCATGATGCATTCATATAATAATTATCATTTTAATAAGGCTAAAATTCTTTAATTAGAATTCAATTATGGATAGACTTCAAATCAATTAATTATGAAGCAACATTATACTTGTAGAGAAAGAATATATAACCCTTCATTTTAAAACCTGACTCAATGCTTACAATTAAAATTAAAGCTATGGATTTAATTTGAGGACACAACACTTCAATTAAAATCCTTAATGGTTTCAACATAAGACTCAATCAATAGCCAAACATAGACTAGACAAATTGAAACATAGGATATAAATACATATATTAGATGTAGGTATTCAAAATATAATGCAACCATCAATAAATCAATATATAGGCTAAATAAATATCCAACACTGGTAAGCTAATTTACCAAAAATGGCTTAAAAGGAAGATATTCAATGCTGCCTAGTAAGTTAATTTTAGAATATTAAAATAGGATGTAAACTTGACATAAACAATACAACATACCAAAATTTTCAATACAGTCATAAAAAAAAGAAAATGCTAGCCTTATAAAAATTCAACATAGGTTAAAAAGATAGCACATAATTTATACAAAATGAGATGCAGCTTAATATGAATTAAAATAGTACTAATATTAATTACCATGCAATTATAATAAAGATAATGTAAATTATTTATATAGAACACAACCCCCTAAGGTATTCAATGTTGTCATAGAGTCAAATAAACCAAAATCAACTTGGGTGATAAATTCAATGCTACTAAACTATTTGTTGTGCAACCTCTAGAAATAAAAACTCAAGTTTAGCAATGATAAAATAGACCATATAATTGTAACACTTCTCTTATCAACTGGGACATAGAGTCAATATTAGAACATAGCTACTTAAAAGGTATGAAAAAAAATTTAATATATAGGTTGAATAATATAAAATGCTTGGCTAAAAATAGATACTACCATCCAATCAATGAAAAGTGCCTTCCAATAAGGGATAAATGCAATCTAAATTATTTAAATGTAAGCTAAATATAGATCTCCAATTAATCAATGAAATTTTGGTCCCTTATAGGTAAAATGCTACCTAATATGGTTTAAAATGTAGCCTCTATTTACCCTTTAAAATACTGTTTAAATGAAATTTAGCATAAAGAGTACAACATAGGGTAAATAGTTAAAAATACAGCTTCAAAAGGAATGATGCATGTCTATAGATATGAAAACATAGCTATCAAATTAATATGCATACTAATCATGAAATAGGATGCAAATTTTAGAGGAATATAATATAGTATGAATAAACTAGATGCTAATTATGAATTAAAACTGTTGGTTTAATAACTAAGCACTAACAAATACAAATGGTACCCAAGTTGAATAGGATTAAGCATAGGTTCAAAGAATAAAATTCAAGCCATCCAAAATATGATGCAATAAATACAGTTATATTCATGTTTCAAGTAAATTCACTATGCAACCTTAAATCAATATGCATGCTAATAATAAATAATAACTATCCAAATTTATCCTATTTAGCATACAAGAAAAGATAATTGCAAGTCCAACTGGTAAATATGCCTTTTCTTTGCTTTCTTTTTCTCTTTCTCCACTTAGATTCTCTATTGTTTTTTTTCTTTCCTCCCTCTATGTCTTTGTTTGTGTGTGTTTATTCACAAATTTTCATCTTTATTTATAAAATTCATTCTCCCTTTAGCTTCTATGCTCTACCCTTTCATAAAGACTTCCTATCTTGGTTAATCCTATGCATGTTAATTTACTCTTCTAAGTTTATCTTCATCACATTTAAAACATGATATTTTAAAAATTTCTAAGCCATCTTTTCCCTTGTTTTCTCAATATTCACTTATGTTAACATAAGAATTTATTTTCCTAATTTCTAAGTAAATTCCTTCATGGATATTCAAAATTGTATTTAACTCAAGTTCTAAATTTATTAACTTTTGTTAATTTATTCTTTCCCTTTAGTTTACCAACTAATATCCAAAACATTCTAATTTTAAAAAAAATTATAAAATCTATTTTCTTAATTTTCCAATAATTTTCATGCATACTTCAAATTTTAACCTTAAATTCCATTAACACCTCTTCCATGAAATTTTATAAATAATGATAAATAATTATTTAACTAGAAGATAAACTAGGTCATTAATTACATTTTACTTGTAATAAAATTATTTTCATAATAATTGTATATATTATCACTAATATTTATTTTCTTGTTTAATATTCAAAAATCAAATTAATTAGAAAAGAAATCTAATGCATACTAACATTAATTCCACACACACAAATTATCATAAGCAATACACACAAACATTTTTATTCAAATATCCTTTAATATCTAATGTGTATGTGTGCAAGGCCACTAGTATTACTCACTGATATTCCCCTAATCATTCCATCTAGATAATCCTCTTTGATGATGCTCTCCCTCATCAAGCTCTAAAGGTAGGACCTATCTTGCATCTACCTTGCAATAAGTAGGTAGTTAGTCTAAGTCATCATAAACCATTGATTCAAAACTAATAATTATACATCTTCAATGTACAAAATATAACATATAGTTGTCACAACATGTAATCTAACAACATAGTTACTGTACCATTATATTATATGTCATAAGCCAAAAATCAAAGCAATAGTAATCAAACATTAGCCATACTAATTAATGGATTAAAGGTTACTAATTATAAGGTGAAATCAAGATGTGACAATTAAGATTTACGCTCAATAATCTCTATCAGATCTCATAAGAAATATAAAAGAGGGTGATGAGTAGAACCATGGACATTAGTTTTTTATTTAATGTATTTTTTTATTATTTTAGTTTTAAGTTTATAATGTAGTTATGTATTACAATCTCTATTTTATAGGATATAGAACCAAGGTGTAAAATTCAAAGTTACAGAGTGCGATAATAGAAGAAACCCAACATGAAAGGAACAATGTCATAAAAATTCAAAATTAGGGTCCTCAATTAAGTTTATAAATTATTATTTGAGAAACAAACTATGGAGGAAGGAAAATCAATGGTCATCAAAAAGGCATTAATGATGACACTCTTTAAAGATTTCATGATTACCAAAATAGATCGAGTGTCAAAATCAAGGGATATACACTAAAATAAAGTGGATGATGGAAAATATGGCTCACCACATCAAAAAATCCCATGAAACAAAATAATTATTTGAGGCATTTAAGTGCTAATGTCAAATACTTAGCAATCAATTACAATTAATTCAACAAGCATAACGATGTGAAAACAACTCAACATATTAAAATCGATGTGTTACATGTATTCAATTAGGAAAATATATATAAACAAGGGCATTAAGAACATAATGAGATTTTAATTTTTTTGCATAATATCTATCTACTATTTGTTCCTAGTCAAATCAATTTCATACACATCATTCAAAAACACTAGTTTAGTCAAAGATATCATTCAAAAACTATTAGAAAAATAACCATGGATCACTCACAACTTTTGATTCCCATCACAGATGAAAAAAGGAAGAAATGGGGATTGGTATTACACTTTTACAAATAAGATACCATGATCTATACCTTTTTTACTTCTTTGACATAGAATAATCCAATTTGTTTATTCCAAATTAGCCATAATAATAAAAACATGATCCCTAACTCTCCAACACTAGCTATGAGGATCTAATACATAAAGATTCATCAAGCTCCACAAATTTAGTTAAATGGATAAAGTGATGATGATAATTCTTAGTTTTTACAATTAATTATGATCTATATCTCCAAGGATTCCATAATATT
>JARHVA010005535.1:0-135000 GCA_037957365.1 Torreya grandis | reverse complement strand
CTGTATATCCAAGTAGAGAAACTATTTATCTGAATAAACTTATGTAAATGTATCTTTGAGACTGATTATCTGAGTAAATCTATGAAAATGTATATTTGAGTAGAGAAATTATGTATATAAATAAAACTATGTAATTATACGCTGATAAATGTGTATCTAAGTCTAAGTATCTAAATTATTGAAACAAAAAAATTGAATCAAACTATGTATATGTGTATCTAAGCCTAAGTATTTAAGTAAATATGTATCAATGTGAATAGTGTATGTATGCCCCCCTTTTGGTAAGAGAGATGAAACTATGGTAAGTATATCAAACCAAAATTGATACCATAAAGAATGTTAGTGGGTAGATAACATTGATAAGATGGTACATGATTGATTGTATTAATAGTTGTAGAAGGGTTGTTTATAGATTGAGACTAAGATAGGCCCATGGTGTATATTGATTTTTTAAGGAGGTATGAGTGTTGGAATTTGTGGAGTAAAATTAATTGGGATATAAGTGTAACCAAAATAGTGTGGGGTATATCATCATCAATTTCTAGACGTAATAAATGAATAAAAAATTAGAGCTATAGTTATCAAGATATTGTAATTAGAATATATTGGTAGTAGTTAGAGAAATTTACATGTGGGGCCAAATTTAGGTAGGTGGAATTTTGTAAAACATGGTCTAAATAGGTTTTATTGATTAATGTTAAAATAATTTTAACTTTATATAATTGAAATGAGTAGCACAGGGTAGGCCATCATAGGGAAAGGTAACACAAGGCATTATAGGGAATCATAGGGCAAGGTAAGGCATTGAAATTTAGAGAAAGGGTGGGGAATTTACAAGGTAGGTGATTGAGCATTTTTAGTTTGGGAAAGGATTGAAATAGTCAAGGTAAAGATGTTTGGGGTATCATTAGAAGTATCTAATTTTTTTTATAAATCCCATTGGTGACCTATTTATAGGATTTAAGAAGGTATCAGAGCAAGAGGTAGAAGGTATGGCAGCGTATAACCCTAGCTATGAATATTTGGAAATAATTATCTCTTATAGGAGGATCATTTTAATCTTTGGAGGTGTATAAAGGCTTAAGTCCTTTACTTTTATATTAGTGTGGTTGGAGGTGACCATAAAACTAGTCTTGGGTTCATGGCTATAGAACTAACCCAATAAAATCCTTCCCTTAGAAAACTCAAGTGGATTGGACACTGGGGAAAGAAATATATAATTTGTTTTAAATCACCCTAAAATTAGTAATGTTTATAATTCACAAGATCAAGAGCTGGAAGATGACTGGTAACTTATTGACAAAATGTCACAATGAAAATCAATTACAAAGGCTCTAGAGGATGTTTACAAATCATTTGACAAAATGCATGAATGAAAATGAAATATATAATAGGTAGACATTTGACTATCAATGGGATGGATTTATATTTGTATGAGGAATCCCTTGTAGACAAGATAAATAAAAATCATAAGAATCTAGAGGTGGAAAAACCAGGGTATCAGATCTTAGTGTGATCTCTTTTAGGAAAAATAAAATACATTTTGTTAAAAGGGATAAATTTAATTATTGATTTAAAGTAGATTCGAGAGTTTTCCTTAGGTGTCCTTGCAAAACACAGTGTCTGGTGCATTAGGGAAAATAATTCCATGATTTTTCCTCATTGTCTAGATATCATTTAGGCATAGACTCAATCATCACTATGGCTTCAAGATTGTGGGGAGGTGTGGAAGGGTTGAAACAAACATCTTCATCTAAACCTATGATTTTCAAATAAGAGGTTAAAAATGTTGCTTCCAAATCAAATTATATGTAGTGTAATCCTCCACCTTAAGCCTATATTATTGAACAAGCAAAGAAGTTAATTTCAATGGATATTTTAAATAGGTAAGTGTATGATTATTATCATACTTTATTATAGGATGTAGTAATATGTAGATTTAATGGCCTATGACCTTCATCAAAAACATTATACAATGGGTCTATGAGACATGGTCAAAAAATGCAAGATACCTTTATTCTCTAAAGGTTTATTTGTTTTTCACTTTAATGATAAAAAAACATTATCATGATTTTCTCCCAGAAGGCCCTTGATTTTGTGGCAATGTGGGTTTGTTTATCACTCCTTGGATTTTTGATTATGATCCAAATACTCTTTCAGTTACAAATATGCCAGTGTGGGTTTAGATTCCTAACCTACCTTTACATTTTAGCAAGCTTATGAGGAAATAGGAAATGCTTTGGGGTCATTCATAAATAATGATCAAGAGATATCTACTATAGGCTTGTGTATTTTCAATATAATTTATGTAGAGGTTGATCTATGTAAAGGGGTATCAGATAAAATTATTTTAAAACATGGTAAATTTAATCACATTCAAGCTATTGATTATGATAACAATGAATTTAGATTCTAGAATTGTAAACTACTAGGTCATATTCATGTTTCATGCCCTTAAGGGTGATTTCAAGTAGTGAAAAAAAGGGGTGAATTCAAATTCAATAAAATGATGCACTCCAAATCCAGTGGTAGTTGCTAAAGATTATTTTGAAGACACAAAAATTTAGGAAAATTTAGAATTGGGAAATAATAAGAGAGGAGATAAATTTACTCCTACTAAAGAAGACATGTCTTCTATGGGGGAAATAAAATATTTTAGAATATTCTCCTAAAAAATCTAGTAAGGGGAGTGAAGAGAGGGAATGTATCTAAAAATTTAGATTCAGATAAAGAGATGCTTATAAATATGACTAAAATTTTAGAATCCAGAAAAACAAATTATTATGGTGAACTTTAAACCATTAATGTGGTAGGAGGTAAAAAGGGAAAAAGGCAAAAAGGGTAGGACAAATAATATTTTAGATTACTTTCCCACTAACTGATGGCTTTATTTTTTTTTCATTTTTGAGTGGCTGATGGGTTTATTTTATAATCTTGTTTGTAATGCCTTATGGAAATTTGGTGTATTTGGTTCTTTTTAGGCCATGGCAGTTTAGCTTGGTTTGTTCTTGTAATCTCTCTTATTAATATAGGGTAAGGATCCCACCAACCCTGATACTTACCTTAAAAAAATCCTTTGAAATTTGATATTTGAAATAATTATTGCTCTAAGACAAGAAAACATGTCAAGGAGATGAGGTGAAAATGTGACCCACTAAAAGGATGTGGAGACACTAGCAGGCTAGTAAAGAGGTTGGACTAGTAAGGATTTTACCCATTTTTCATGTATTTGGATGTTTAGGTTAAATATTTTATCATTTTTTTGTAAAACATGCTATATTAGGGTTTTTTGAGAGGCCATTATACTATCCTAAGGATAGTGTTAGTGTCATGGGCTGCCATGCTAACATATATGGATTGTGTTATTGTCCAATGCTATAGTCCCATATACAGTGCTACTATCTTGGAATAAAATAGTGAAAGTTTTGATTTGAAATTGTATTTAATGATTTTTTTGGCATATATAATTGATACTTAGGGATGTTAACATCATATTTTGGGTATTTTATAGGTGGATGTACATGTGAGGGAGTTTTAGAGTGGTCAAATGATGGAGTATATGCATGGGTTTCCCTTCACATATGATGAGATAGTAGTAATGTATAGGGATGGTTTGGGGTATGTGGCATCACTAACACCAATTCCCTTAGAGTGTCACATGATGAAAACAATGTGTGAGTAATGAAATGCTAATACATGTACCTTTTAACTACCCACTAGAGAGATGACTATTACTATGGAGGACATGTATAGGATACTAAAGATACCTATTACTAGTTATCAAGTGGTATTACAAGAGGAAGGATGATAGAGAGACATATATTGAGAATCAAGGTATTTTTTGGTGATTCTTGTAGGGACCCATCATTTAGGTAGTAAAAGTGATGTGCTATAATACATGATTATTAAGGCTAATGTTTCATAATTGTAGAAGTTTTTGTTAGTGTTAATGGATTCATTTGTTATTATTGATGGTAATCATGTATCTATTAGATATAAGATTCTTAGAATTTTTCAAGATATATAGGAGAACGAACCATATACTCATTAGGTAACACCATATTATCCCATTTATATTAGGATTTGTACCATTTTACTCAAGAGTTATGTGGTGGTGGGGTTGGGTAATCGACATTTTTACATTTTAGGGCTTGTGATCATATTGCAATGGTTAGACTAGATATTTTTCCATGAATATATTGGGCATACCCCCAAGTTTTGTAGAGAGGTGGACATGTATGGCACTTGTGTGATTGAGGAACATGATTTAATATCGACACATGATACATCAAGTTATGAATAAAAAATTATTTGGAGACCATATAGAAGATTCAAGGGGTGGGCCAAAGATGGTGTTTAGTTAATATGGATTTAGGTTAGCTATTTGATTCATAACCGATGTGTTAATATGTTTAAAAAATTATAATATGAGTAGGTTACATGATATTTTGATGTGGTACATGATGTGTCTCCTACACCATGGGTGTGGGTGAGGAGTACTTAGGCTATGGTGAGACTAGGTAGCAAAACTAGACCTATGGTGATGGATTTGGATCTAATTCTAGTGATGGAGAGAGATCTGTTAGAGATACCTGATGTCAGTATCACATATGCCTACATAATATGGTGGGGACAACATAAATGGATACCACTAATTTTGGGTATGGGTCCATTATGGAGGATATGGTAGATCTAGAGCCCATTAAATCAGTTAAAGGTATGTTGTTATTAAACATTTGTATGCTTGGTTTATTTAGTTTTGGCATATCAATTAGATATATAATGGAATATGTTGGTGTGTGTAAGTGTAGGAGATGATGATTATTAGGAGACTATAATTAAGGTGACACTATGAGAGATTACATGGCACATTATTTATGATGCCATAGATGATGGGCTAGTGGAGTAGGCTATGAAGGTGGATGGTATCCATGCACACCTATTTGATTGAGTTTTCATTACCACCATATCATATAGGTTGGAAGAAATAAATAAATATGAGGCATGTGCATATTTTCATAGATAAGAAATGAACCCACCTAATAGTCTTAGTGGAGAAGGTGGTAAGATGGTAGATTATTAAATTCATATACAACATGAACACATGGTGGTGATGGCTGAGTTAACAATGTTATGAGAGAGAAAAAGCTTAACATAGTTATCGATCTATGTCTAGAAGGGATGTAAGTGCATCAAGTTATAATGGGTATGGATATGAGAGTGAGGATGATGAGATGGGTCCTGATTACTGAGCTCTCATTATTGAGTGACTTATGTAGCATTTTATAAAAAAGTTTAGATTTATATATACATTGACTTTTTAGATATATGGGCATCACATTATGTGGTACTTTAATTTTGGCATTATTTATTTGATTATATTTTTTGATAATGTTTGTTGATTATGTGTTGACATAGAAATGTGTATAATTGATTAGATAATAATAACTAATTTGATTTTCATATATATGTTGAGTATATATTGATATTAGATTTAAAATTTTTAGTTTTTAGTATTTATGACATGGAAGTGTCATATTATATGTTAGTTTTGATCCTATGAATATGACATGAATTATTTTAATCCTACTATAAGATTAAACAAGTGACCATACCAATAATGTTGTGTAGGTGTAGAAATAACCTCAAGAACTATTACTAATCTTGGTGTACTAGTGGTATCTAAATTTTTATATTCTATAGAAATTAAATTAATAGGTTATAATACTAAAACTATACTCTGGTGTGCATTATCTCTTGTAAATATCTTAATTATTTTTGTAATGAAATTGGTGGTTGAGTTGTTTTCCATTTTATCACCACATTGATATACTTAAGTTGATCTCTTTGAAATGGTTTCTATCTCTGCTAAATCTATGGTGCATGAGATTTCTCGTAAGCAAGTGTCTTAGAAACCACATGGCTCATACAATGAGTAACCAATGTATCCTTGAAAGGAATGTCTTGGGATAACTTACTCATTGAGAAATTTAATCTCAAAGAATATGAGGAAAGAGATCTTGATGCCCCCTATGAGAATGTTATAATACCTCTATCAACATACTAGTCAATATAATCTTTGAGTGCACAATAATTAATATCCCAATGTCCATTGATTTGATGATAATTGTAATATGGTTTATTTCTTATTATATAAAAATGATGTGATAGATGATGATAATTAGGAATAAATGTGATCATCCTCCTATCTAATAATACAAATAATCATGTGGCCTATCTCTATCTAAAAACTATATGTCCCCTCTATTGGTTTCATGTGCTCTATTAACTATGGGAGATGTTATGTGAAGTGGCTCTTTTTCTTTGTTGAATACCTTGATTGGTGGTTTTAGTGCCACTTTTTCCTTAGGAATAGGTGGATTAGGTGATTGGATCGTATTATATGACTATGGTTATGAGATATCTAAATCAAAATCTACCTTTAAATGTGTGTTAATTAGTGGGGACTTATTTTTTAATGTGATTTATCTATGGTATAGGTGCTAAAATTATCTTGATGTCTCATATAAAAAAAATTATTTAAGAGGAAAAATGAGTCCTTTAACAAATATGTATTTTACCTCTAAATCTATTAACTGGTAGATAAATTATTACATACATGATTTGAAACATAGAATGTAATCACTTACTAGTTATGACTAACCCTAGTGTATTGAAGGCAACCTCTCATATGTGACTTGAGGTCCCTTATTCTAAATATAATTCATGAGAAAGACTTCTTATAAGTCAATATATGTATGTATTAAACCATTGGAGAGTGAATGATGGAACCAATTTAATGCCTCATCCTCTAGACTTTAGGGAAATAACTATAGGAGAATCAAACACTACTGGTATATGCCATAGCCTTTATATAAGATTTGAGATGTAAGTATGCATATCCAAATCCATTGAACTTAGGTAATGTTGGTATCTAAAACTTCTTTGGTAATTCTACATTGAAGGATTTGTGTGGATTTGGATTGCCTTGGATAATATTGGAATAAACTCAAGAGTAATTGATGCCTAAAACCCTCCCTCTAGGTTAAAAATCCTCTTACGGGAAGCTTTGCAGATGTGAGACTGAGTTCAGTCTATAAAGAAACCTCTAGGATTTTAGAAGCTATCTCTTCATTCAAAGTTTGGGGTGAAAAGGGGAAAGAGAAATGTAAATAAAACTGACATAAACTAAGGTGATGCACCAAGAGATTTAAAACATTTAGACTATAATTACATAAAATATATCAAACCTTAAACACTACAGAACATAAAGGAACATACATCATAAATTAAGATCTATAATGGAAGCAAATATCGATACTATACAAGTTAAATAAAAGAGATAATTTCCCATGCAAATTGACATAGAATATCACATCCTCTTCATTATTAGATGGATAAAATATACATAAGGCCTCAATGGCACATTAAAAACAATCATTCACTCTTTTTAGGGGTACCTATTAAGGTTAAAGAATGAAAAAATGCTAACTAATATTACTTCTATTATATTATAAATAGCGGTATACAAAATAGATCACACATGAAAAATGGTAACTAGCCCCTTCCAAAAAGAAAGAGCCTAGAATATATAGGCAAGATGGCCTCTCATGGGAATGACACCTAGAGATCCCAACACTAGCACCCATGATGATTCCACTGTAACTAAAAGAGGAGCTCAAGCTCTTGAGTGTAGTTAGTCTCTAGATCATGGATATTACATGACTACTCTAACTTGTTAAATCCATGATGCTCAAGAGTGATGTAGTGATTCCACATGTAGATCTATGGAGTTGTATTTGATATACTACTATGGATAAGGATCTAATTTCCTTATCTAATGGTACAAATCTCTTTGACATACCAAAATTACTCCTATATAAGTGTAAGGGTGACACGTGTCAAGCCTACACTCCTTTTGGGGAAGGTGGGCATTCCTTTGTAAAATTGAGCATGAAGGTGCCATGTGTTGAGATCATGTTTCCCAAGTAAATGACTCAGTGGGCCCTATTTATTTACTAACTAGCCAATAACACTAATTCAAGGTCTAACCAAAAATAAATTGCTTTGAAGAGCATGGGGCCATCACGTGTTGAGTTGACACTTCTCTTGAGTGAAATGAAAATCTCCTTGAGCTAGATGAGCATTAGGCTACCACATAGAAGAAGTAGACAGAGGATGATACTTAGGCAAAACTTTAAAAAGGGGCCTTGAGAAAGGAAGGGGCCAAAAGGAGAACTGCTGAAGGTGCCAAGGAACTACAAGCCATGTCAAGTGAATTTGAAGCCAAATATGAACTATTTTAAATTAAAAAAAAATGGATTTTGATCTATAGTTCGTGGTGACTCATAGGGTTATCCACCTATGGATGAGAGAACAAAAAATTTGGTGTGTATATTATTTGAATATATTTTTTTCAAAATAAGAGGAAGGCTTGAGAATATAATTTTTTTTGAAAAGCCACTTGCAAAGGTGCCCACTATTCCTCCTTAGGTTGGGTCATCTTATTGAGAGCCTTAAAGGCTCTATCTAGATCAATAATCTCCTTGAAGGAGATGCTTCCCAAACCCTAAAAAATTTCTAGCATTTGGAATTCAAGCTAGGTGAGTGGCTATAATATCTTCTCCACATTAAAGACACTATGTGACTGACTGAGAGCTATAGAAATGGTATGGTCATTATGCTTTTGTTCCAGTAGCACTTTGATCTAGTCCTTAGGGAGGATGTTATTATCTACCATGAAAGAGGAGGGGAGTCTTAGTTGACTAGTTGTTTAATGTGCCCCTACCTATCTTAGACCAACTACTCTAAGGCATTAATGAATGCCTTATACTTCTTGGCTACCTTGTTTTAGATTAAGGTAAAAACAAGTTTTTAAGGGACCCTGAAACCCTTTAACAGTTAAAAAGATAAATCATTACCGTGCAATAGGATAAGCAATCCTTAAACCTACTAAGAAGTAGCAACAAGAACAGGTTATACAAAGACAACCTCAGAAACTAGTTTTTAAAATCCCCCTAAAGTCCCAAATAAAGATCTAATATCTATCTTTTAGGAGTAAAATCTATAATAGTTGCCTGCCTGCCATCAACAATATTCTGCATACCTTGTTACAACCTAAAAACTCATGGAATTTTACCGATGCCTACCTTCAGTCAATCACCCCCATTACCTATAGTGTTTTATTTGAATCATTACAAAGCTTTTGGAAGAAGAGCTATGAATCTAAGAGCTTAAGAGCCATTAAGGTGATGACCTGATCAATAGACATGCTCACTTGTGAGATCAAATTTTGTGAGTCCATGATGAAGGTGAGGGCCAGTTTTAGGTTTAAATCTATGGCTTTGGTACTCTCCTAGTAATATTTATATAGTTTTTAGACCATAAAGAGGATTATTATGGCATATAGATGGGTAGAAAGGTCATTCTTTAGTTTTTCAATCTCTTATCCTTAACTAAGGATTCCTACTATACCTACTATTACAATTGTTGAAAAGCTTGATTAGAATCAGAGAGATATTGGTGTGTCTACACTAGTTCAATCTCTTTTTCCTATAGCTTCATCTTGGTAGCCACTTGAAAATTGGCTTCCACCTAGAATCTCTCACTAGAAACTCATATCTAAAGGTCAAACATTGATTTTTTAAGATCAATGCCCTTGGCCTTAGCCTAAACATTGAGGTGATTGACCATAGATTTCACCTTTGTGAGTTCTAGATTGGTATTTTTTAGTTATTGGGTTTACTTTGATGTATTCTATAATTACAGACTTTTATGTTTCCTCCATCATCTCAACCCTATTAGTGGATCTAGCCTAGCTGAGATTAAGGCCAATATCTTGTATGGCATAATCCCTTGGATGCATCTATTCTTAGGGGTAACTACTAGAGGGTCCAGATGAGCAATCACAAGGGATTGTTATGTAGGGTCATAGAATAATTGCATGTGGGTCTATGTAGGGGCCCTTGTTTGTTTTCCCCTTTTATTTTCCATATGAGACTTGAAATATTTCCTTTCTAAGTATATTTTTTGATAGTACTACTCCAATTCTTGAATACTCTCCAATATGAAGGGGATTCCCTATGGTAGTATAAATAGAATGGTCACTCGCTATTGTGAAGTAGCATACCCTATCCCCACAAAGGTGAGTGAATGGAAGATGATTGTGGAAGGATAGAAAGGTAGGATCCTATGGGTTTAGGTGAGTGGATTTTGTACCATGATGGAGGGTGACATGGAAGATGAAGGTAGAGGGGTTAAAAAGGGCATACGAGAAGAGATCAGGACCACAAAAAAAGTAATGAGAGATAAATGATGGGCTGAGTAGATGAAGAGGAGAGTGGGGCCAAGGAAGTAACTAGATAGGCCATAGAGGGTACCAAAACTTTAGATGAGATAGTGGATGAAGATGTAGATTCAGTGAGGGAGGTGAAGGTGGAAAGAAGAGGATATACTAAGTGAATCTTCTTTTGTGTAGACTCTGATGGAGTGTTAGATTTAGGTGCCTTAAGCTACTTGTATTAGAATGAACTAGTTGTGAGGTATCTAGAGGGGATTTATTACTACTACAGGGTTATGGGATATGGGTATAGGGGAGGTAGACAAGTTGAGGTCTTGAAAATATCCAAGACATTAGCCTCCCTCTGCTATGGTATAACCACTACATGCTACCTAGGGGCATCTCTTTCTTCTTCTTCTTCTTCTTCTTTTTATTTTTATTTTTCTTTTTCTTCTTCATCTCCTCCTACTACTATCTCAAGATAGGATTCCACTTCTACTAATCCCTTCTCTATATGATGCTCATCACAAAGCTTCTTGAAAGTCTCATTCGTGTCTTCATCATCATAGTTGGAGTATGGCTTAGTGATTTTATACCTATACTTGTGAAGGAAACTATTTTTTCTTCACTCCAATTCCACTAGGTGAGTTGCTTCTTCATCCCTTTTAATAAATTTTTAGATGGATTGTATGTCTAGATTGTATCATATAAGGACTCCCAAGGTTTGATGTCATCTAATGAGATCTATGATTGATTCAAATAATTTTGGAGGATGTCCTCTATGGATGACCTCCTTTATTCTAGGTATGGCCATTTCTAATGTTTAAGAGAGCTGGTAGTCTTCATGGATGCTATGAATCCATTAGGATCATATTTCCATTTATCATTTATCAAATCAAGGCCAAGCTCTACTAGCTTGGCCATGAGTAGGCATCCTTACTACCTCTTTACCATCATGATGTCATCTTTTACAAAAGGGACATCATATATACCCTTCTTCTTCTTCATTGCCCTATAGATGGAGTCCACCACATTTAGATGGTGAGCCAACTCTAGGGCCAAGGTATTATCTATTAACATATGTGGGAGCTATAAGGGTTCCTCCTAGAAACTATGCACTTAGATGAATGTAAAATGGGTTCTCTAGAACCAGTCAACTGTGACCTTGCTATCAATGAGCCATGAACATTAGTCATCTATATTTCTAAATGTAAGGGCCTCTATGCTAAATTTAATGAGAAATAGAGACATAAAGAGCTTTGAGAACTCACAATGGTCCCTAGTGATAGATAGGATGTGGGTCCATATGGTGATTGGGGTCACCATGTTGGGGAAAACATCCATGTTGAAGGAATTTAGATTGAGGTACAAAGAGAAGAACTAAAAATGTTGGTATAGACTGAGATGTAAGAGGAGGAATAATTATTAAAAGGTATCCACCATTGAAAAAATATCCAACTCATCCCTCATGGAGGTGGTAATGGAATCCATAAAATCCATTCAAAACACCTATCCCTTTTCCTTTGTGTTCATGACAAAGAGTGCCCCTAATAGAAAGTAATCAATGTTGGCATTAGAGTCCATCCCTGAGATGAAGGCCAACATGGATAGACTATATTTCAAGTAATATGAGGGGAATCTCACCAAGGAGATGGGTAGATAAGGCATCTCTATGATGTCACATTTGAGGATAAATCCAAGGAAGTACACCTTGTCTTAGACTCAAGAGTCCCAAATACTTTAAAAGCTCTCTATGTTATAGATATCAGCCTTGGGGTCACTTGGGAGTTGAAACATCTCCTCAATGCTATATATACTAATTTCACCCTTAGATTAGCATTGTTAACAATTATTCTAGTGTTGGCATCATATCTTTTCATCCAGAGGGAAATTATTTATGGGTATGGATGAACATAAGGTATTATGTATGGTGCTAGTGTGCAGTTCCACATCTTGCATCTGAAAGAACCATACTCCTCCCTAAAGACCCTTTCAAGCATTTGGGCATGGGCACCTTATCTCATTTTTTTTAATTTTTGGATAGCTTGGGATCAAAGATGTCATCCATGAAGTTTGTGACTAAGACTTGGTCCCTATAGTTTCCTTTGGGTGCCTTCTTAATGTTTGGTAGCTTCTCTTTTTCTTGAGTAGGAATAGAAGCATAGGATTTTATCATAACATATTAAGGGGTAAGGTCTCCCATACTACCCAAGCCAAAGGTTCTCTATCCTATGGGATGATTCTTACTTCTTGATGAAGATGTAGAATCCTCCATTGTTGAGAATTTGTTCTTGAAACACTCTCTATCTTGTGGGATGTACTGAATTTATTGTTATCTACCCATATCTTGCTTTGAATTTAGGCTCATATCTTTCTGATCTTTTAAATTTTTTAATGCTCTTGGGGATATCAATGCATTAAGTGTTTAGCTTAGATGAGGCAAGGGTATTACACCAATGCTACTAGGTAGGATAACTATGGAGAATTTGAAATTAGGTGCCCTATAAATGATAAGGATGGCACATACACACCAAGATCCACTTGTAAGAGATTTATGATCATTTTTATGGGGATTTGTGAAAAATGTAGCATCTAACATTAATGGTAGGTGAGGTAGGTAGATAACCCTCTTTCAAAGAATGTTTTTGAAGATTTGGGAGGACTCAGGTGAGTATGTGTGGTAGATAGACAAGACACTTATGCCAACAACACTTATTCAAAATAAAATTAGAAAAAGGGAAATAAATTAAAGGAAAAGAAGCACACAAACAAAAAGGGAAACTAGTTAATTATATACAAGGTAGAGGTAAGCAAGTTAATTAAAATATTTCAAATCAATCCCATTAATTGGGATCTCTAATGCATTGCCCTCTTCATCTTATAACTCAAAATCATTCCCTTACCTAGTATTGATGATGCCAAATGGTATTCTCCAAAGAGAATCAAACTTCATGTGTTGGCCTGACTTTGTAAGCCTCTAATCATATTTGAGAACTAAATCACAGTATTTGAATCCTGGGTCCAATGACTTCTTGTCAAACCATTGCTTGTTATTGGGTGATTTTTACATTGTTTGTTTGCTCCCTTGCTTCTTGGAGGCTAAGTATCTTTACAAGCCTAACCTCTATTTATCCATTTTTTACAATCTCAATAGCTTTCAAAAGCTATAATGCAGGGGTTTTAGATGAAATTGACATGATTACCTCCTTCCCATATACTAGTTCATATGAAGAGGTGTTCAAAATCTATTTAGGAGTGATGTAGTCTACCTATGGGGTTTTTATTATGTATATGTGACACTCCCTTTGCCATTCAAAGCCCATAATTTTGATTAGTCTTATCAAATTCTTATTTGTTGACTCTACCAACCTGTTCCCTTGTGGGTAGTAATTGGACAAAGATTTTAAGAAGATAACATTTCAAAATGTGAATTTATAAATTTTAGACCTAAGGAAGGCCTTTGTATTGTAATATATGACTATCTTAGGTGGGCCAAACCTAGTTATGAGCTATTTTAAAAAATAGATAATCACATTTTTAGTCACCTCTTTTAGCAGGATTACTTTAGTCTACCATATGAAGTATTCAGTGGCTATCAATATCCACTTATGACCAGTGATGGAGATGGGATTTATCATCCCAATGAAGTCTAAGCCCCACTTTACAAAGGTTTCATTGGTCACAATTGGTTTCAATGGCATGGCTAAATTATTCCTTTTCCCCACAAAGAATTGACATTTTTTAATTACCTTATGGTAGTCTACAAACATGGTCAACCGATAATACCCTACACACATGATCTTTGATGCAATGGTTTTTGTTGAGAAGTGACCACCTGTAGGAGTAAAGTGAATATCTTGTAGAATCTTCTTGGCCTAGTGTTTTTTGACACATCAGAGCAATTCTCTGTTAAAGTTCCTTTTGAATAATATTTCCTAGACCAACATGTAGATAGACCCTTAGAGTCTATAGAAATGCATTTTATACATGGGAAAGTTGTCTAGATAATGATCAATTTTCATAAAGTAGATCTAATTAGTTTCCCAAGATATATCAATCTCAAATTGGTTGAGTAGGACTACTTCTAACATGTTTTATTCCTCTAATGAGATATCTATGCATTGGACTAGGTACTCGTAGATTCCTCTTCCTCTGATCACCTTTGTTGGATTGAACTCAATGTTATATTCTAGGATCTTGGTGATCTAATTGCATAATTTTTTCATGATCTCTCCTTCTATGATGTATTTATGGATGCTAGAGTGTGCCATGTACAACATAATTTTCTACCCACCACAAGGTGCCTAAATTTTTTGAGGCCCTTAAGTATGGAAAAATCCTATATTTCTATAAAATTGTATTTGACTTTATACTCATGCAATGTTCTTGACTAGAATGTGATTGGTTACTCATTTATTTTTTCCTCTTCCTTTTGAGTTAACATAGTTGCCAAGCTATGTTCACTCCCACAGACGTACATGATGAAGTCTTTGGAAAAGTTGGGGTTAACTAGTATAAGTGAAATAGATATTGCATCTTTGATTTCATCAAATTTCATTCTTCCTTCAGGTTTCCACTTGAAGCACTCATATTTATGTTTAAATAGGGTGCTTGGTCTCAATATCTTGTGAAGTTAGATATAAACCTACTAATGAAATTAATTTTTCCAAGGAAATATATCACTCCCTTCTTGTTTACTGACAAGGCTAAGTCTTTAATGGCATTTATTATTTTTGGATCAATGGTGATACCTTATTTGGATACTACATATCCAAGTGTCTTGACTTGTAATACTCTAAAGACACATTCTTTGGGGTTAGGAGACACCTTGAATTTTTGACATTTTTGGAAAACATTCTCTAGATGGTCAAAGTGGTCCTCCTTTTTCTTAGAAAACATAATGAGATCATCTAGATAGAAGAGGATGATCTTATTGATTATCCATTCGAAAGCTACATCCATTGCTCTCTAGAATGTTTCCCTAGAATTAGAAAGTATGAAAGGCATCTTCACATATGTGAAGGTTCCCCACTTTATGGTGAAGGTGGTTTTGTGTTGGTCTTCTTTGTTCACCCATACCTGATTATACCCAGAGAAACATTTCCATTCTTGCTAATGGTTGGAGGATTTTATCCATAGAAGGAAGGAGGTAATGGTCCTTCAAGGATGCCTTATTTAGGTCCCAAAAATCCATGCACAGTCTGAGCTCTACACTTTTATTTCATAAAGGAACTAGATTAGACACCCAAATTGAATGCTTAATTGGGTATAGAATCTTAGAGTTAATGAATTTTCTAAGATCTTAGGCCATAAATGATTCAATCTTCAAGTTTAACAGCCTTTGTTTCTATCAAATTAGTTTGTCTCCTTATACCAAGTCAATATCATATTGAATGACCTCGCATTCATATCCCCTCAAGTCATCATAATTCCATGTGATGACTCCTTTATATTTATCACAGAAAGAAACCAACCACTCTTTATCTTTCTTGGGAACTTATTTTTCAACCCTCAACTTCCTTCTACCCCCAACATCAAGCTTAGATTAATCACCCTTGTTTTCAACAAACTTTTTATTATCATTTCTTGCATCATCAAAATCAAAAATATTCCTCAGGGTAATAAGGCCATTGGGAAAATTGTTGGTATTTAAATACATGATTTGGTCCTTGTAAGCCTCTTTAATTTTTGTTTACATTTACTGTATAAATTTTCATTATTACTAGAGGAACATGGAAATTTGAGCATCATTTTCAAACACCTACCAATTTTGATCATTGTTCAAGATAGTGGGCTTGATGATTACCCATACTGCTTGCTCATTGGTGAACAAGTCTATCACTGGGCCAAATTGGGAACCAATCATTTCCATCCTATCTGCCTCTACATTAGAGTCTCTTGGGATGATATGAATGTTGAAGGCTTTGAAGGATTCAATCAGATCCCATATACATTTTTTGTGACTGCAACCCCCTTACCTACCATACTACTAATTTAGAATCACCAAATACCTTAAACTATTTAACGAATATCCACTTGGCAAGGTTGAGGCCATAGACTAGTGCCTCATATTCAGCATCATTATTTGTATAGGCAAAATAAAATCAAAAGGCTTAGAGGGTTTATTATTTAGAAGGATATGTTAGTCAAATTTCATCTCCATAGTTAGTCTTACATCTTTCACCATCAAATGCAAAGTCCATAATACAGACTCATTTTCAAAACCTTCTCTCTAATCTCCTTTCTTCTTTATGACCTCAAGAATGGCCTAGTCTTCATCATGGATCATGTAGGTTCCCAAGACAATAGAATCAGAGTCTATGAATGGGTAATTATTAATGATTTCATTGACAAGGGCTTCTTCCTCTAGACTTCTGGTATGCATAACCTTTTCTCCTTCGATCATCTCCACATAGTACATCTCCATTCTTGAGAAAGAGGTGTGCATTACTTTAAAATTTGTTAAAAATTCATCCAATATGTGTTTTAGGTGAAGTGGTTTGGACAACATTTTCAACTTTGAACCATGCTTGGTCCTCAAGATTAGATGGGACCAGTCTAATGATAAATACCCACCTATTTTGGTGATGAAGTAACTTGAAAAACATAGCCTAAATATAGGTAAGATGTCTATCATTACAATGTCCTATAATATATTAATGTTAGGAAAAGAATATAATGTAAGGGGAAGAGTCCTGATGATCCCTAAAGTTTGAACCTTCTTCCCATCCATTTACATCACTCCTTTATTCAATGACTCATACTTTAATTGAAGTGCATCTTCTATTTTTTTAGGCATCACCATCGTGCTTTCACCTAAATCAATCATGAAGTTATGTAATAATTTTTTCCCCAAAATCAACATTAGATAGAATGGGTTAATTTTTGTTTTTATTACCCCCTCTTTAGTATTGATGAATATAAAGGGCATCTGGGGTTGTGCAATCATTCTAGCTTACTTCCCCTTTTCCCTTATGGGTTATTCAATTCACTTACCTTACATGGGATTTTATTGCTTCTCCAAGTCTTATTTAAGTAGGGAATTCTACTCAAGAATTGATAGGACATCCCAAAGGGAGATGTTGGCTATAACCCTCTTCAATTGTTCTACCATGTTGTATGATCCTTAAGGTGAGACCCTAGGATATTTAGTTTTATTCTATACTACCTCACTCTACTTTGGGTAGGTGAGAGGTGTTGAGCCTTTCTCAAAGGTCACTTTGGGCATTATGATAGCTTCAAGCCTTTTGGCCAATATTTTATTTGAGAGAGTGTAGTAGTCTAATTGAACCTATAGGGCTCTATATAGGGAGTTTCATTCATATAGACTATGTCTTCACCTTTAACCTAGGAGAATCATTCATGATATGGGGCTATTGTTATAGGGACATCCCCTAAATTTATGCCATTGAGACAACATTTTCAATCCCTAGAGACTAGTATCTATAGGCCAAATTAGGGATATTCCCTTAGTATAGTTGTTTGGTAACCTTCTACTGTAGGTTAACCCTTAGATAGTTTTGAGGTTCATAAGCATTGTGACAAGGAAAACACCATGAATTATAATCATCCACCAAGTTATTATGGCCAACAACTAGCTCCCTATTTAAATTAGGTGCTACTATATGCAAAGGAGTTGGTACTACAACTATTTGGTTCATGGACCATGTTTGGTGGTTTGGCACTTGATGATTTAGATCTTGATGGTTCAACCTTTATCTCTCTTGGTATTGGTTTTGTGGGTATGTTGCTCTCCTTTCTTGGTAGTTATTAAAAGGGGGGTTTGGGGGCATAGACTATTACCTTTTGATGTTGGTTATCTCATTGGATAAGTTTCATAAGATACTTTTCATATCATTCATCTCTTTGGCTAGGTAGGATTGAGTGGATGTGCTTGCCTAAGTAGGTGGATACACATACATAGAAGGTAGGGTTTCTAAGGTACTTGGGGCTTATTTTTATGGGGGAATCAACATCTCTAGGAACATCAACATTGGTAGATGTAGAGGTAGCTTTATTGCATCTATCAAATTATTCTTAGCCCTTAATGCCAGATCATAAGCATCCACTAATGTTTGGCCTTAAAGTAATTAAATCATAATCACAATGTTTGAATTAAAGGTTTTGATATAGAACACAATTTCCATGCCTACAAGTAGTTGAACTACTATTGGGATCCTTTGGAAGGTCTTTTCAAACCTATTGGTGAAGTTGATTATGGCTTCTTATAGGCCTCTTTTGATGGTTATTAGTTTCTATAGGAGGGATGATCAATTTGATTTCTCATTGAGACACTCAAATAATTTTTCACCCAAGTCATCCCAGGTGCAGATGGAATTGGCTAGCAAATATTGGTACCAATTGAGAGCCTATCCTTTGAAATATGCCATTAGTAGCCTCAAGGATATGTTATACATAGTGATGTAGTGTATAGTGCACATGTTTACAACATCTTGGAGATGTTTTGATATTGTTTTGAAATATCCTCTTGAGAAATTAAGAATCACCTTCAATGCATTCACTATAATGGGGTCCCACGTAGCTAGGGGTGTTAGCAAGATAAGTGGGCTACCACTATTCCATGATATGTTCTTTGATAGGCCAAAAATTGGCATTTATTATTGATAAGCAGTGCTAGACCATGTGTTCCTTTGGCACATTGGATATCATAGAGGTGGTGTTAGTAGGCTCATATCCATTACTATTTATGACCTTTTCATAGGCCTTTAGCTCATAAACTTTGGATCCTAGTCAATTAGACTAATAAATCTGATCCCACCAGGCATACTAGAAAATAAAAATTGTTGATGCCTAAAACTCTCACTCTAGGTTAAACAACCTCCTATGGGAATCTTTACAGATGTGGGACTGAGTTCAGTCTATAAAGCAACCTTTAGGTTTTTAGAAGCCAACTCTTCATTCAATGTTAGGGGTGAAAAGGGGAGAGAGAAATGCAAATAAAATTGAACATAAAACTAAGGTAATGAATTGAGATATTTAAAACACTTAGACTATAATTTCATAAAATATATCAAACCCTTAAACATTATAGACCATAAAGGATCATAAAACATGAATTAAGATCTATAATGGAAGCAAAGATTGATACTATAAAAGTAGAAGAAAAGAGATAATAAATAGAGATAAATTCTCATGCAAATTGACATAAAATATCACATCCTCTTCATTGTTAGATGGAGAAATAAATATAAAAGGCCTCAAGGGCACATAAAAAATTCTAGTCACACGTGTGAGGGGCACATATTAAGGTTGAATAATATTAATTCTATTTTATTACAAATGATGGTATATGAAATAACTCATATAAGTAAAATGGTAACCATCACCTTCTAAAAGGAAGAACATAAAATATATACACAAGATGACCTCTTGTAGGAATGACACCTAGAGATCTCAAAACTCATGCCCATGATGATGTAACCATAACTAAAAGAGGAGCTTGAGATTATGAGTGAAGTTAGCCTCTAAATCTTGAATATTGTGAGACCACTCTAACTTATTAAGGCCATGATGCTCAAGAGTGATGTAGTGATTCCATATGTAAATCTCTAGAGCTATCTCTGATATGCCATTAGGGATGGGGATCCACTTTCCTTAGCCAATGGTATAACTCTTTGATTTGATATACTAAAATTTATCTTGGATAAGGGTAGGGGTGACACGGGTCAATCTTGCACTCCTCTTGGGGGAAGTCAGGTATTCTTTTGGAAAATTGAGCTCAAGGGTACCATGTGTTGGGAATATTTTTTCTAAGTAAATGGGTCAGTGGTCCTTTTTTATTTATCAACTAGCCAATAGTGCTGCTTAGAGGTCTAACCCAAAAATAAATGAATTTAAAGAGTGCATGGTTACCATGTGTCAAGTTGGCACTTCTCCTGAATGAAATGAAAACCTTCTCAAGATGGATGAGCATTAGGCTACCATGTGGAAGAAGTGGATGGAGGTTGATACTTAGGTAAAACTTTGAAAAGGGGCCCCAATAAAAGAAGGTACTGAAAGGAGAATTGTTGAAGGTGCCAAGGAACTGCTAGTCATGCTGATCGAATTCAAGCCAAAGATGAACTATATAAAAATAACAAAAACATGGATTTAGATCCATAATAGTATGATTTACTTTCCAAGGTGATTTGATGTACTTGTTTTTGTAAATTACTTATGACACACATCAATTAGATTACCTATTGAGAAGGTATGTTAACATCATTAAGAGGTTAATTTAAACACTAAATCATATTATTAATTTTATCCATTGGTACACTATTTTATGAATCATTATTGGAGATATTGAGTTGGCTCATTGTAACCTTTAAAGGGGTGATATATTGGACCTAGTGAGAGGGGAATTATATATAAAACTCATGGAGATTAGAATGATAAACATGTTCTACTGTAATAAAGAAGGGTGGAAGAGATTCATTGGTATCTATTATTTTGTTAATTTGTAAATAATTATCACATGCTAATGGAGTAAAAAACACATTATTATCATACGATTCTAAACTATGTAAATTATGAACATGAGTATAAGTTTTCACATTTTTATCTAAATACATATTATTATTTTAATTATAATTTATTAAGCAATCAATTTCTACATGAGATATGGGTGACGTAGAGAGAGGACTAGACTCAATTTATTCTTCACTAAAATCATAGTAATCATTTTTATTCCAAGTTTCATCAAAATTATAATTTATTTCAATTGTAGAGTTAAGGTAAAAAGATCTTTCATTTGCATTCTCAATAAAAAAAGTGTAGAATAAGATTTTAAATTTTTACTACTATGTAACATATCATCATGTGTAGGTGAAATGTAATGTGTATATCTACTAGCTATGAATGGAATACACATGTTATCATCATTTTCAATAATGGAGTCAAGGTTATAAGACTGAGAAATTATATTTTAATTTGGTATATTATGACATGTAGGATAAGGATTATAGATATTTAAATTATCTATATTTTATATAGAATCCATATGTTGAGCTTGAAAGTAAAAATAAGGTCACAACACAACATCATCTACTTTAGTTTGTAAATATGTAAAAGGCGTAATATTATTTGTAAATATTTTTTAATTGAATTGAGAAAGGTGAATAGAGAGGATAAAAAGGAGAAGATGCATCTAATCTATCCCCATCATCAATTTCATTATCATACTCATATTACTCACTGTATCCATGATTATAACAATAATAATCATCATCATTATAAATGAAATCATGCTCATTATAATGTGCTGGTGTAAAATTTTGAAAATTGGTCCATTCCCTTATGTAAATATTTGAGAAGTTTAAAAATTGACCAATTGGGTGAGGGGGAAGAGGTTCCCTAGGGGTAATCTTAAACTTACCACAAAAGGGAACGTAAGAAATGAAAAATAAGAAAACAATGGGTAGAGGATAATCCAACATAAATATATTTTAAAATATTCCAAATATTCATCGCAAAGTATTCAAAATAAGAAATATAAGTGAAACCCTAAGGGCTAATACTTGGATGAATGAGAACTTACTATGTATATTTAGGGTTTGAAGGGATTTTAAACAATTTTTTTAAATATTAAATAGATGAAAACTTTGATATATGACTGATATGGATCAGTTAGGGTGTGTAAAAATTAGAATTTTATAAACCCTAATTTATTACATAAGACTAGAGAAGGAAATCTTAAGAGAGAATTAGGGTTGTGTTGATTATTCCAATTGCTCCACAGAGTGTTCCTTAGTTTTGATGAAAACTTCTAATATTAGGATTAAAATAATCCAAGGCATGAGTTGTAGTTTGTGATAAGTAGTGTGTCTATGGTGGAATATTTGGCAAAGTATGAGAGCTACCCATAATTTTTTTTGATGTGGTGGTTGGAAGCCACCAGGGTCTAAGTCTTTGTAGACTTGAAGTCTTTCTGGTCAAGATTTCTAACTCTAAGCTAATCTAAGTGAATATTTATAATGATCTTTAAACTAAAGTGAGCATTGATAAAAAATAAGTAAAAGGTATGGTAAGGTAGAGAAGAAATGTGATTTCAAGCGTTAGTCTCAAACATAATGACAAAGTTCTATTCAATTTGAGCATACATTTAACCAATCAATGATACAACATATCATAAGCCCAAGTTTCACCAAAAATTAGGCAAGATTCAAAGGAAAATATAAATATCATGAGTAAAATTCAAGATTACTTAAATATTTTTCTATGTTAATCTAAATTTCATAAGAACATTGAAATGCAGAGCAAATAAAATGAAGTAAACTTAGAATCCTTTAACTAGTCTAGTAAATCACAAACTAGAAACCTCATGAACATGAAATATAGCTCATCTATCCAAGAACCATTCAAATATAAGACATCCACCTATAATTGAGAGAAATCAGAAATAATATAACACAACACCAAACAATATTTGAAAAATTCCAATTGTATTAATTGCTCTAGTATAAAATTGCTCAAAATCCCTCCCTTTACAAATGGTAACACTTGTCTATTTATAGAAGACATAGGTAGTGTACCAGTCATCTTTATTTCAAAATTTTATAAGAGGTAAGGATCTCTATCCTTTATAAATAACTTTAAAGTACATTTGGCCATTAGGTGCCTATTAGATCAAAAGAATAATATATTCTAACAAACTATCATATAGAGTTTACAAAAGAATAATCTTGACTTTTCTCTTAGGCTAGTGGGCCCCTTTGATCACTTAAGCTAAAAACATTCTTTCACCTTGGTGTATTATTATTGATTAACTTTAAATCCACTGTGGGCTTCATTATACTCTCTTCTTCGTAATCAACCAATGTATCATGTTCTTTGTCACTTTTGATGGTGACCTCTTATAATCACCTTGCATCTAGTATCTACTCTGCTATAAAAAAGATGACATTAAGGACCTGTGAATTATATTTATTGTATTGGCCTTGGTTTTCATCTTTGATACCTTGGATGAAGGCTTGGACTCCCTGCTAGAATTCCATATCATGCATTAGGCTGATGGTAGTAGGTTGAGAAGGGGTCACCAACAAAGTTCTTAGTAACTTCTCAATTCTATTCACCAAGTCCTTATATTAGTCCATAAAGTCATTGGCCTTGTTGTACCATGAAATTAATTCCTATGTTTTATCCACTAGGATCCCTTTAATGGCATTCAATTTCCTTTCTTTAATGATCTTCAAATCGAAGGGCTGCTTGGTGATGTGTACTTTGATCAACTCTGTCACCTAGTCTTTGGTTTATTGCCATTGTTGTATCAATGTTTGTGCCTTATTGGCTTAAATTTACAAGGTATTAATCCTAAGTTTGATGGATTTTAATCATTCAAAGGCATTTATGAGGTACTTATTTAACATCTTCATTAGGTCCTCTAGAATTGATAGTGAGACTTATGCCTCTAAGTCTTTCTTCTTTTTCTCCAAGTTCAAGATTCTTTTTTTCATTCCCTAAATTCCCACCATGGCCATTAATAACTAGGATTACACCAAACTTGAAATATATTATTGATGAATGGGGTGCTTCCCTACTACTTGGACTTATACTAGAGTGAGTCCTACAAATGGTTCCACTCTTTGGAGAGTGACTTATTCAATTTCAATAGTTACTTTCTTTGTAGTGATTTTATCCAATATAGCAGTATCAAGGTTAAATTGTACATTAGTATATGCTTCTAAATCCTTTGAAGCCTCAAATGTTTTGAGACTAGCCTCACTTGATTTCCTTGATTCTTTTATTTTCTTTTTACTCTCCTTAGCAACCTCAATCATTCTCCTCTCTTCTTGCTCCTTCATGAGCTCTAAGTTCTAGGGCTAGACTTCATTATTGACTTCAACATTGGTAGTTATAGTCAAATCCCATGAATTAATCTGAGAGGGTATATTTTGGAACTTCCCATAGATGAATCAATCAAGGATGATAGGTCTATGTATGGGAAATTCATCACTATATAAGTTCACCTCACTTGTTGGGTGAATCCATTTGGTTTTATTGGATGATCTAGGCACCAAATCCATATATGTCTCCCTCTTTCTTTTGGTCCCAAGGACCAAATATAAGGCAAATCATTTTCCTTTGTCTATCTCTTTAGCTACTTCATAACTCTCAATTAATGCCACCTCAGTTATGGCTTCTTCATCAGCATCTCCTTCCTTATCTAACCCATATGTGTATACAAGTTATTTGAATAAATATTACACTATTTCATAAGGTTCCAAGGAAACCATATCATGGTATTCCATAAGATAAGGGGGTCTTTCAGGTAGAGCTGAGGTAAAGGGTCCCTCTCCTAGCCTCTGTTCCATATTTTTTTCACTAGGTCCTTTAATTTTGGGCACTTGATATTGAGGTATTTTTTATTGCTAAGGTGGACCTTGAGGCACTTGTGGTGGACCTAAGGTGGAAGGTATGAAGTGGTATTCCAAGGGATTCATTTTACATCTTTCCCTTGATGGTTTTTCTTCCCTCCACAATCTATGTTCTAATTTGAATCCATACCCTGTAAACCTAGCCAACACTTCCTCAAAATTGGTTGCCTTTATGTATAAGTGGTAATATGGACCCAATTGATGTTCATAAGGTACCTTATGTAGATATTTGGATTGTAGATGGGAGAGCACATTACCCTTTGGATCCCATGTCTTGAGGTCATCTGATTGGAAGTAGAATGTCTCTTTATTCCTTGCAAAGATCTCTAATTGCTTTGATCCATGAATCATTATCTTTCTAATAGATATGAGAAGATATGTAGGGTGACTTTCTTATTCTCTATGTATACATGGTATATACCATGAAGGATTTGATGAGCTATCTCCTATTTTAATAGCTTAATTAGGACATGCACTAGTAATATGAAGGGATGGGTTTGGAAACCTTTAATTTTGATGATTGTACAATCAAGATAAAACCATATGTAACCAATGGGATCCATAAATTGCCTAATGAGGGGGTGAACCTTGGGCATTGGAATTCTAGTAATTATACCAACTAGAGTGAGATATATGCAATCACAAATGAATTACATGTACTCTCTATACTTGAATATGTGTAATTGAGAGTAATGGTAATATTGATATGAGGGGACCAATTCTTAATGGTAGGTAAGTAGGTTAAATCCATAAAGGCATCCAAAAAATAAGACATCATTATGAATAGCTAGATTTTTTTCCTTTTAATTCCACTAAATTGTCTCCCCTAGATGGATACTTATCATTTCTCTAATAGGTGGAGTTAGCTTCTCTTCTATCATGAAATATACATAGGAGACCCACCTGGGGTCAACATAGGATGTGATTTCTACTCCAAATTCCTTATTAAAAAAATTCATGATGATTCTAATCCCTTCCTTGAATTGTATAATTGGGATTTTACCATCATGGTTTCTCATTACATGAGTTCTTCTATCTAGCCATGGTCTTAAGATATTATCTAAGTCATTATTAATGGTTAATTCCTTGATTTTAGGGAGGTCTATGTGAGTCCTAGGAAGGTTATAGTAGCCTTAAAAAGCTACTAGAGCTATATAATTAACCCTCTTTGATGTAAATTCCTTTATTATCCAGTCTTCATCTACTCTACAATTAATGAACATATGAGTTAGGATATCGATACAATGGATCACCTCTAGTTTGGTAGCTATGAGGTGAAGTCAAAACATCTAGATTTCCATGAGATCTTCATATATCCTCTAAAATATAGCTTTTCATTATTCATTAAGAGCCAATGGTTAGAGAAGGTCAATTGTAAAGAAGATTTTAGACTAATTTTTCATACAATTATTTAAAGATCCCACATCCAATTCTGTATCCTTGTAATATCTTCCCTCATTGTTAATCAACAAGTAAACCTCTACCTCATCTAACCATTTTTGTCTTGATATAGCTATAATTCCTCAACTAGTTTGATTGCTTTTTAACTATAGGATTTTGCTAAGTCTTCTCGATTCTTCGTAGGGTGATTTTTGGCTCTTTTAAATGAAATTGTGATTCAATTGGGAAAGAATCAGGGATTTATGTTGGAAAACTAGGTTTTTTCACATATTTAATGGTAGAGGTGATGAATTCATAAATTCACTCATGTTATTCCCATGAAAGTCCTTTTAGAAGCTAGTTGTTAGTCTTTGAAAGTTTCTTTTATTTTAAACCATTGGATTGGATATACAAGTGAGTGCAGTCCATTGATCTTAATCCATGAAGTATTTTTTGATTGGTTTCCTTAGTTATTATTTATCCTCATTGAAAAGTCTTTGGCCATTTCACACCATTGGATCAAATCTTGTGAAGTGTAGACCATTATATCTGTAAAGATGCACATGAAATAAGTCTTGACCTTTGATAAAAATTTAGGTTAAAAGCCATTATACTAAGTTTTCATGTTGAAATATGCAAAGGGGTATTTTTGAGGGTCAAGAGATACATCCCTTTGCTAGATTTGAATGTTTAGACTTTGTTAAATTTGATATCCTTGTGAACATCAAATATGTTCTCATAGACATTGAATAATGGGTGTGAGGTTGTCAAATTTAAGCTTTTCTAATGTTATTAGATGGCTTAAGCCTAAGCCTTGCAGTAATGTTGTGTTAAAAACACATTTTTATTTAAGCTAAAAATATGCTCTTTGGGATATGTGAGAAATTCTTTGGGTTTTAAGATCGTTTAAGTCATTGCTTAAACTTTGATTAGGTTGAAAGCCTTCAACTAGTTCACACCATCAGATCAAATCTTGTAATGAAACATGGACTATCAGATCTACAAAGATGCACATGACTTAATGAACTCTAAGCTTTGATATGAATTAGGTTAAAAATATGCTTCCAAAGTCTATTTGTGTTAAAAAAACACATGGGTTTCCTCTAAAGGTCAATACATGCATCCCTTTACTAGGCCTCAAGGTTATACCACGTTGAAAAGTCTTTGGCAATTTTTCACTATTAGATTGGATCCATGAATAAGCACAAGATGTTGATCATGATATGTGTACTCATTAATGATTGGTCCCTATAAAGAGAAAATATTAGGGTTAGGCATAAAATAAGGAACCTAGAAAGATTTCATGTAGTTTCACTTAAACATTTTTTGAAGGGTCGCTTTCTCAAGAAAGTGTCTTAACCAATTATTTTAAAGGGTAGGTTTTAAAAAAGATGAAGGGTTGATTTGTTTTAGACAAAATGTCCATAAGAAATAGTTCCCAATTTTTTTTTAAAGGGTACTTATTGCCAAAGTGAATTGAGACAACTTTTTTGAAGGGTTACTTCAAGAAAGTGTCTTAAAATCAACATTTCAAAGGGTACTTTGGTGTTTAGGTGGGCCCATTTTCTTTCATTTGATTCTCACCATCTGATTAGATTTGTGAGATAATGAGAGCCATTATATCTATAAAGATGCATGAATTTTAAACAAGTAATAAACTAAAGGGATTTCTTAATACCAAGACTTTGGACTTATGGAGGCAAGAAACTTATGATAAAGAACCCAAAGTAGAAGGGCTTAATAAACCTAAAAAAGTAATGAACTAATGAAAACTTGATTAAATCTAGGTACTTATAAACTTTTCATAAGTTGAGTGATTTGGGAAACCCAAACAAGTCTTCCCTCTAAATTTTTAATTCAAAAGTTAGGGTTTTCTTCATAAAAGACCTATCCTTCTCTATTAAACCTGCAATTCCATCTTCAAAGATAAACCATTAGCAAAGTTAGTCCAAAAACATAATCATTATCATTAAGCATGTATAAAGCATATTCCTTTCAAGTGGATGATCTTCAAATTCTAAAAAAAAATAACCTTTTCAAGCAAGCTTTCAAGGTTTAGATGCTTTTAAACATTCATAAGGGTCCCTCATTTTCCAAATAAAGAAAATGAGCAAGTATGTTGATCCAACAGGTTGTTAATTAATATTCAAATTAAGTTGGGTTCATCAAATGATTTAATTTTTTATGATTTAATATATGTGAATTATAGATTTTTAAATGGCTGGAGTAAAGGGTAAATATATATATATATATATATATATATATATATATATATATATATATATATATATATATATATACTTTAAATGACTAATTTAATCAAATTACTTTAAGAATGTAAAGAAAAAATTCCACTTATCTGGAGTGAAATGTGCATCACTAGGTGGTGGTGGTGCTAGAATAGGTCATAGGAACAATATGGAATAATTTTATTTATAAACTAGAGTTTTACCTATTTTAGGTCAATATTGTGGTCAACTAGATAGTAATATAATGTGTTATTGGCAAAGGCACTACATTAGTGTCCTTTTATGGACAAGGGCCTTGAAACTTCTAAGGATGTTATGAGAGGTTTCCTAGGTCCTATATGTGTCTTCAAGGACTTTTGATCATATTTATATGTTTCCTTTTGGATTTTATTTATTTGAAACACTAATGAACACTTGCACACATGAAATTATAATCAAATCACATGCAAAATAAAGGGGAAAAGGTGTGCTATGGGATGTTACAATTGAACAACCTAGAACCCCTATTATTTTGGCTACTATCTATATTAACCCCAATGGTAGAGGTCTCAAACCAAGTGTAGTTCTACCTTAGGGAACATGTGTAATTGACACACATGATATAAAAGAATGACTTTCACTTAGGTCCTTGTTTGATCAATCATGTAGATCTATGTATGATGCTGAGTAAATATGTAGAGTGTTGGACTATACTCTTGATTTATTTTATGTAACTATGTGCCAAAGTAGTAACTAATATATGTAAAATTCCTTATGAAGCTTTGTATATATAATGCTATTTATTTTGAATGTGAGACACTTTTTTGTAGGATGATAAGGTAAAAAACTAGATAAAATCATAAGAGGAGACCCATAGGAGGGTAAATACCCAACACAAGTTAAAAACATGACCATTGGATAATACCATTGAGGTGAATAATGACATGGTGCACCCCTGTCTAGGACTATGCTATTGTCTTGTATGCACAAAATTGGGTTATAACTATGAAAAATAGGCAAGGATCCCCTATGACTAGAAAAGTGATGACATGGAATTTTTGAGGGTGTATAAATATGTGAAATAAGTCATAATAAGGACCAAAATCCTAAAGTTACCATGTGAATAAGACTCTCATTCATCATTAATAACTTATTATAAAAAAGTTAAAAAACATAGTAATTTTTTTTCTTGACCAAATAGGGTGTGTAAAAAATTCAACATCTTATCCTATCATACCCTTGGGTACTAATTGATGTCATATAATATTTGGGGAAACATGATGAAATGATAATGATCCACGATGACATCCAAATTATATTCCATGAGCTCTTTAAGAGACTCATCACTTCCTTTCAATTTCTCATCAATATGTTAGATGCATAAGTGGAAGTTATGTGAAAAATATCTAGTTGATTGCTTATTTCCACCACTATGATTGATACTACCATGGTCAAAAGATTTTTTTCCTTACCAATTAGAATCAAAACCATAAGTAGAGATGTAGGCATTGCATGAAGCATAAGAAACCCCATCACATACTACAATGGGGAAGAGGAAGGCACTAGCATATAAAGTATCACCATCACCTTTAAATAATAAGATGATTAGTAATAAATTATGGAATTAATACTTGAATTTCCCACAAATTTATACATAATATGATCTTAGTCAATTGGGAATCATAGTGGAGAATGTATACAAGTCAATGATTTAGGATATAGGCATTGAGTTCTATGAGGAAAAAGAATACAAATAGTTTTTCTTTTGGAAACCAATGCACACTTGTCAAGTGTGAAACAATATTCCAAAGATAATTTTTGTGGATATCCCCACACCTCATACATCGACAATTATTGATACATTGGTAGAAGAGGAAGAAAACACACATGTGATGGCTACCATTTTTGAGGGAACATTAAAGACAAGGTCTTTAGGGGCCAAGAAATACCATAACATCAAATAATCCTAAAATAACCATTGATATATAAGCCAAAGACCTATAATGAACCTCAATTATTAGAAAATATTGTAGAGGATATGGGTTAATTTTTCAAACCACAACTAGTTAAGGAAGTTTCTCCAAAGGAGGCTCAAGTACTAAAAAAGTAAACACAAGAGATGATCCAAGTTTACAAGTTTTTGGATAGGTATTTGTTCCCTTCATCCAAACAAAAAGAACCAACACATTGGCACACTATGGTTGAATAAACCTCTTATTCCTCTACTTCATATCCAATCTCATATCCAAATTATTCAACTACTATGTAGGAGCCACAAGATATTACAAAACCACATCATAAGCATCCATACATGGAAGAAGATATCACAACACAAGAGCAAGTTTATAAGGATCAACTAAATAAGGAAAAATATAAAAAGGTAGATGCAAAGAAAGATATAAAAGAGGAAAAGAAGGAAAGAAAATAATAAAATAAGAAGAGGAAGTATGAAGTGACACACAAGGATGTTGAGGAGGAGGAGTAGAAAAAGAGGTAAGAGGAATAAAATAAGAATCATGGTGAGGAAACTACAAGGAAAGATAAAAGGCAATAAAATTAAGAAGCACAAACAACTCAAAAGTAAAAGGTCTAGGCTGATACAAAAATAAAGGTAGAATAAGAGGAGAAAAAATAAATAATACTTAAAAAAATAGGAGGAAGATAAAAATAATTAGGATTGAGCTCAAGTGGAAAAGGAATAGGAAGAGACAACTATCAAAGCCAAGGTAGAGTTAGAGTGCAAATTGACACTAGAAGTCACAAAAAATTAGTCAATAAAACCTACCAAGAATATGGGGATACCTAAGGTCCAATAACCATATTCCATATCACAAGAATTGGGTTACACTTAAGGTGATGCACAAGAGGAGGCATCCTAGGACAAGACATAATTATGTAGCTAGTGGTTGTTAGATGTACTTGCACCCTCAATGTGATGGATAAAATTTTCACCTCTAATGGTGATAATAAATAAGGCACATGTGATGTTTGTATATTATACTTTGTTCCTTGAAACAATAGTTTAAGAATCACCACTTGATGTTTCTTAGTTTCCTTTGTCAAACTAATAGAAGCGAATGCATTCCAAGAGTATATCACATATAAGGATTCTACACTAGAACAATAGTCATCACACATGATGGAGGAAAACATATATTTGCACCTCTACCTCACCAAAGTTAATAAATTTATTTATGACTTGGTTACTTATTTATTGGGTGAATAAGTCACTTCTAAGGAATATCAATTCATAGCCCAATAATGGCTTTTTCATGGAAGCTACAAGAAATTTAAACACAAGGTCAAACATTGAAGAAAAAAATGAAGGTTATTTTTTAACTCCTCAAAGAGTATGAACAAGTGTTGGACACTATTGTGATCAAATTTTAACACACATATATAAGAATAAACAAATTAAAACAATAACTTATTGATACATGGAGCTTAATAAGGCCAAAAAATCCAAAGTAGTAATATGGAATCAATCAGCTATATTTGATGAGTTGGACATCTCACTGAAATAGTCTCTTGATTCAAGAGACAATATGATGTACAAGCTGAAAACATGGCAAAATGAGATGTTGTGCAATACATTTTTTAGCATTCAGATGTATACGCCTGTAGACATATTGGAAGAGTTATCATAATAAATCAAATGGAAAGTGTCACACACTATGGATATCCTCATGATCATAGAAGATGATGACATTCATAATATTATGGGGTTTAAATTCACTTGCATATTATGATCAATATGGTATTCTAAGTTTTCATCAATTAGAAAATGCTTAAGAAATACTTATCCCATTTGAATATATCCATAATATATATCATCCAAGAGCCCCATTTCATCCAACAAAACCAAATCCAGTAGACAAAGGTTTCCATAACTACTTTTCTATCCATATAAATGTATAAAATGAATTTAACACTAAATTATATAACTAATAATTATTTGAGAACTCCAACAACATCATCTTTTCAGTCTCCCTCAATCATAACAATGCATCTATGCCTCTTCCTTCTTTATAAGTATTTTGAAAATTCAAAATTTGAAAATTTTTAATAAATTTTCCAACAAGGAAGTCCTTGAGAATTAGGAGTATATTCAAGTTGGTTGAAAACTTGTAAAGGGAAGCCACCTAGTTATGTTAATATATTGAAAACATGCAAGGGTGGTATATTGGTATGCCATATAGTTAAAAACCTACAAGGTTGGATAAGTAGTGTGGAAGAAGTGAAAATTAGTAAATGATACCTTGAGAAATTACCAAAAGTAATGTTTTTGGACTATATCCTTAGTACAAGCATTTTTCTCAGCTCCAAAACAAAGCACACTTCCTATGATTTTGTCTTGGGATAAGACAACTATTTTAGTTCAGGAAAGTGTTGATAGTAGAATATAATTATAAAATCAAAGTATAGATGCATGAAAAGTGTGTGATGGATAACAACATATGTAACATATTTATTTTTTTATGTCTTTGAACTATGTATTTATTCAAAAATTCTATATAATATGAAAAAACTCATTCAATATTGAATCAAAATATGGAATGTAAAGCAACAATGCATTGTAAATTTATATAAGTAGTGATCAATTGTAATGGAAAGGAGTTCCAAAAGATAGAGATTAATATAGATATTTGATAATTGTTTTCCATAACATATTTTTGTACTTTTTGTATACACAATGTGTGTCTATTTTTTTTGTAATCCATTTCATCATTTAATAATAGTAAATGTTTTGTATAGTTTAGTCTGTGTTTTTATGGATAAATATGTAATTTTGAACCACATTAAGACTTAACCTATTCTATAACTATGTATAAATTCTAAATTTGTATCCTAATTCACACATAAAGCTAAATTAACATGTTCTAATGGGTTTTCTAGGAACCTCTACTAATAATATCATGATAATCATAGTAATCTGTAGTATTATAATAATTATCATCTCGATGCTAAAATTTGAAATGTCACTCTTGTATTCTATTTTATATGGATATGAATAATTAAATACCCCATAAATTTGTATCAACCTCCCAAATTTATCATTTTTAATGTGTAAAGTGTCATGTGCCTCCACTAGTATTCAATTTCTTGTATTTGTTTGTACACTGGCTAAACATATTATTTTTTTCTATTAATTTTGCTCTAAATATTTTCTTTCCTTGGAAAATGATGTGACCTTGCCTTTATGGTAAAATGATATGTAAACTTTATTCTTATCAATAATTTCTCCTATTTATTGTAACCATGATTTTCTAAGAATAACATTATATGTACTTGTATTGTAAATAACACAAAAATTAATAGATCATTCTTTTGAAGAAAATGAAATCCTAACAAAATTGATCCCATAGTTGTTGTAGTTTCATTAGTTTGATCTAGATTTTTATGATTATTTACAAGAGATCTAAAAAATGACATAGGAAAAAAAATTATATGATAGTCCATAATATTTATATCTATAAATTTAATGCCATCTATGTGAGCACTGATAGTGAAAGTGTCCTAATATGAAGAAAGTATTTTAACTTACCCCTTTACAACCACATTTTAAACTTAATCAAAATTCAAATGTCTCTTGATTTTTGAACCCTTTTGTGAGAAACCCTACATATAATATTTTTTTTCTTACCTAGGATTTGATTATCCAACTTTTCTTTTAGTAGTTTCACTTTTTCTTGTTGTATATTTTGTAACCTTAACTTTTCAAACTATTATTTTTGTAATTTACCTTTTTCATCTTGTGCCTTTTATAAATTTTATTACACTAATTTTTCCTTTTGAATTTTTTTATTGTTCTAATTTTTCCTTTTGAACCTATTATTTCTCTTATGGTCCCTTTTGAATATATTTTTGCATTATTTTTTTCAATTTCAACTATTTTTACTTTAAGTTATCCTTTTTTACCCATACCATTTCTTTTTTCACTGGTGTTGTAGAATATACATGCATAAGGTGAGTGGATTGATTGATTAATATATTTATTATAGGATAAACATTATCAATTATACTCTATAATTTCTTATTCAAATCCAAAAAACTATCCATATAATGCCCATGCATTCTATGATATGCACAATACTATTTTGATCTTCTTAAAGGATTTAGAGGAGGTAATTTGATCATCTTGTTTATAAAAATTAACCTTACAATATAACTTATAATATTATTAGCATTTTGTATACTTTTTCAATCACTTGTTTTAAATGTATTATGTTTTAGTTTCCAATTTTGTTATGAAGGATTTTTAGGCATAACATCGGTAAATGAAGAAACAAATGCATGATTATCACTAACACATTTTGTATTCTTGGTATATATGAGTTGATTTTATAATGAGGTGATATTAAACTAAAAAATTATTTTAAATTTTAAACTCTTATATTATCCTTCACATATCTATGATTTAATATTTAAGGGATTCATAAGCACAAACCCTAGGTACTTTAGATTGAATATGCATACACACACCATCAAGAGAATATGTGAGAGCTTGAGGGGGTTGAGGAAGGATATGTTGGCGACCTTATTTTGAAACTATATGATGGGATAAATTACCTCTTGGAGTAGTGATAACATGGAATTGGTTAGAGGGAAAGCATATATCACCCTCACAAGGCTTTGGAGGAAGAAGAGATTATTTTTTATCCATTTTAAATTTTATAAAGACTAAGATGAAAAAAAGAAGAGAGGCATATAAATTATAAAAAAATTCAAAATGATATGATAATTATAATTTAATTTTAAACCCTAGGAGGAAAAAATATAGAATGGAACCCTAGGGACAAGATTAGGTATTTGTTCACAAATATGTTTTATCAAATTTTGGAAAAAATGGAAATAGATTACTTAATATGAAAAAATATTGTGAAAAATAAAACTAATAAATATAATATAATAAATTACACAAACTAATTTAAAACTTAATAAATCTAAAATAATGGATAAATATAAACTTAACTGGAAAAATGATATGCAGACTATTTATGGATTTGAGACTGAGAGGTTGACTGTGTTGACTATGTACATACTAGGAAAAGGAGATGGTAGGGTTCCTAAATAGGATAATTGTGATTAGACAATATTTGGGGGTGTTTTTGTCCTTAGGGATTACTATTATCTAACTAATAACAAAGATTTGAGATTTTTGGGTTCTATGCACCTTCACTTATTTATTATGCAGAATGTGTAGGAGCTTATGATTTTCTTTGGTAAACATTTTATAGATAATTTTACTATGGAAAACCCTCACTCAATAGACAAGATGAAAATATATAATCATGGAATAAAAATGGGTCAGTAGTTGAAGTTGAACTTAAACTCAACACCCCCTATGTTGAGTGATACCTAAATAACAATTATTTGAATAGGAATCAAACTTCATATATTTCTCACATGATATGATGGTGTGTGTTAAACTATTGAAAAATGTTATATGTTGGTAAAATCATAGTGTGATTAATTTACTCAATCATTAATTCTAACCTTTGATATGTATTTAGACTTTAGCTCATGGATATTATAGCTATATGTGACTAGAATTGGGAGAAATAGGGAATTTTATCTTAATGTGAAATTATAATTATGTTCTTTTCTATGTGAAAACCTCCTATGTGCAAACTGGTTTGAAATGTGATTTTATAGTAGTCTTTTGGAATTCATATAAATGGGGATTGTTAAAACTTATGGGCCAATCCTTACATAAATTAATATTTATTAAAATAGGCATCGGTTGGTAAGAGGACAACTTATATTAGAGGTGGAAAACAATGGGGTGCGTTATTATCCTAATGGGGGTGATCCTATCCTACGAGTAATAAAAGCTAAGATGAGGGTATGAATAAATCTAAGCATGAACCTAAACTAATAATCAAGCTATATGAAGACATTATTAAGTTATTTTTGGAGATTGAAGGAGTGAGTCACCATAAATAAAGTGAAGAAAAGCGGTCAAAATGCCCTAGAATAAGTCATTATCTAAGTGTGTCAAAAGGGTGATCATAAGTGAAAAAATTTAGCTTAAATGTTAATTTATTTCTATAATTTTAAGGAATTTTTCATGTGTATTATTATTATCTCATAAATGAGGTATATCACTCAAAAATTACATGAACTAATATAATTTAGAAGTGATACCAAATAATTATCCATAAATCTCCTAAGGTTTATACCTGGCTTTGATACCAAAATATCGTGCCCAAACTGACACAAATGTAACACACAAAAAAACATACCATTTATTTTTTGATAAAAATGTAACACACATTATACATAATTTAATTTATTATTTTATATCCATATTCATGGAATGATACACACAAGCATCTAAATAGGCTCACACCCCTAAACAACATGGATGGAATGTGCAAGTGGTCACACGATCACTATGCAACCAAGATGGCCCCACTTTCTCTAATATTTATATAAGATATAAATAAGCCTAAAAATATCTAAGCCAAAATATTAGGCCCCATGACCCAAAATATAGAAATACACATTTGATTAATGTGAGGTAGTTTTGACAAACCATTGGCTTGAACTATACTAACTCTTCTTGGTGTTAAAAAACATCTCTAGATGAATTTGGCCAATTAGAGGTCACAGGTTGCACTTAAGTCATAATCAAAAATATATTTTTTACTTAATTAAAATTCAAGTAAATATCTAAACTAAATATATTATAGTCTTCATAGGATCTCATAAGGGGTATAAAATATCCCAAATAATCCCCTTAAGGATGGAGCATTCCATCTCAACCATTAGATTTATCCAACCTAAACTATCAGATCTAATCATTTTAAAAGGTGACCTAAATTACCTTGTGAAGGAAATAATGACTCTAAATTGGTAAATTATTTGAAAAATCCATTTTTTAGGGAGGAAAGTGTTGGAGGAAGAATTTTTCCATAGTCATCCCTCCTCTCCTTCCTTAACCTTGGACAACTTTTATTAACAAAATTTTTGAGCTTTGTGTCAAAACCATTTAATTTAATTTCAGTTTTATAACATGATATAAATATGTGGGATTTTTTTTTTTGTGTAATAAATTCTATGGAAATATTATAGGAGGTCTCATTCTCCCATGGTTTCTAAATAGGTTTCAAGAGCTACAAACACTACCTCAACCATTAAAGGCCGTCAACAAGGTTTAAGGTTAATTTTTTGAATTTTTTAGTTTTTCATATTAATTTTTTTCTCAAACTGAAGGGGACATAAAAATAAAATGTGTCCCCTTTGGGTTAGTTCATTTTGGGGCTCCTAGGAGTTTGTGACAACCATCAAGGCCCAAAAGATCCTCCCAAATACAAAATAATAACAAAGTTAAACATATGTAGACTAAGGTTAATAAATCACTTTCATGTTTAAGGTAACATAAAATTGAGGATGTCCCTTTTGGGTTTCCCCACTTTTGAGCCACCGATTGTCTACAATTGTAGATGTAAAATAAGCATACTAGATTATAAAAGAGGTCTAAGGCATCTCTAAGGAGAAATGTGTTATAAATATAAAATTATGACATTATAGATATTAAAAATTACATCATGTAGAATATTAAAAAAATGGATGGGTTTTCCTTTTTGGGCCATCCCACCTCCAGGTCACTAGGTCTCTACATTCAGAGGAACAAAACCAAGTATATAATTCTCAATAGCTCTAGTTTTAGTTAATTTCATATTTTAAAACTTTATAAATGTCAAAGTTTAGTTTTTTATATATTAATAATGAATAAAATTATTTATTATAATTAATATTCAAACCCACATAGTAAATTCTAGTCACATCTTATTTAAAAGGGGTTGGTAGTTTGATAATTTCAAACCATTAGTGAATAGGGTGGTGGTCTACGTTGGTTGACCAATCCACCGACTTAAAATGCTTCCATGTGAATGCCACATAAAATAAAGTTGGCAGTCCAATTTTTAAAAAAAATTCCAACCCCCTTATGGATTTTTCATATGTTGCACAACCATATGCGTGATTTTTGACCCAAAATGTCAAGTGCCCTTCACAATGGCATATATTCTTTTTTGAAACTACCCTAAAGAGTGATTAATTTAAAAAATTCATTTTGATAAAATAAAGAGGCCAAAAATTATAAAACCAATGGATTTGGGTCTTGATTTTTACTAAAGTTATTATAATATTATTTTGGGCACTTGATTTCCTTATTTTACATGCTTAAAATTTGCATGAAGCTGGGTTAATTTACAAAGGAAATAAACCTTTTTGAGTGGGTGAAACTTAAAAATTTGTAAATTTTAAATGGTAATCCAAAAACATTCCATAAATTTTTATGAAATATTGATAAAGATTAATTCATAATAAATTTTATTTAAGGAATTATAGGTAAGTTTAAAATTGTTTAAAAATTATTTGCATACCATGGTTTTTTAATGGATTCAATGACAAACTAAAACTTAAACATAATAACTCATTTTTATTCAATGACATAGAATTAGATACATAAACATATCATTTAAAATAGTATTTTTCAATTTAATTTTTTTTATTTCAATAATGCCATTTTTTACAATCATTTTCCTCCTCTCCATTGAGATCTACAAATGGAAAACAATAACTAATTCACATGATGTTTATCATAACTAAATTTTCACTTTAATTTCTAATTTAACACTAAATAATTACAATAAAATGGCTCTCAAACAACCAACATATATTTTTAAAAAATTATACAAGAGTGTTGAATAATTTGGTCTTCACATGAACTCCACACACAACTGTAAGGCCAACCAAAGGAGGGATCACCTCTCATCCTTTTTCCAACATAAAGAGACTACCCTAAGAACCACCAAGCCTAAGAATTATAAATATAGGAATCATTACATCATGGTTTAAGTTTGACAAGTCAAAAAAATGAGATTTGGATGGTAATTAAGGATTAAAAAGGAAATCTCACTAGGAAACACATATAGGAGCCTACATGTTCATATACACAAAAGAGACTTCCATATCAAAAAATATCATATAAGGAAATAAACATACAATATTAAACACAAAATGATAATAATAAACATAATGTGTTTCTAACACCAAAAAATCTCATTGAAGAAAAAGAACATGCGGAATTCCTCACCCTTTTTCAACCATCACTTGGCCATGGGAGGGCATATACACCTTCAAATATGTTATATTACATGTAGGAGGGCATGGGAACCTAGTTACACTCAACACCACCATTGTTTTTAATAAAAATAAGTAGGAGGTCATGGGAAATTGGTTCCACTATAACTATGTATGAGTGCACAACAAGCATGAAATTTCACGTAAAGTTTGGTAACATAAATTTGCCATTTTAAAACAAAAAATTGTCATAAAAGACATCAAATAATTTAGGAGGGATATTACATATCCAATCCTAAATTGGAATTGAAACCACATGGTGTCCATTACCATAACCATGATATACAAGTAAATAAAGAGGGTAAAAATGGACTTACACCTCTTGAAAATTATAATCAAAGGAAGGAGAAAGATTATTTGAATATAAATGAAATTAAATCAAAAGGGGAATGGAATCCTAATTTTTTTAATTCTTGGATCCATTGAACAACACCTCTTAAAATATTTTGGAAATTAATATCATCATCCTTATCTAAGCTCTTCTTTTAAATTCCTCCTCTTATCCACTTCCAGTTTTACAAATTTTGAATGACTATAAGTATTCTCAATGAAGGATTTCCTTCCTCATATGGGATAACGTACTTTTTATACAAGCCAATGGTAAGGTTACATGTTTCCCTTCCCATACCTTGGCTCAAGGTCAAAAATTATTCCCTATCCATAACTCCACTTACAAGCCCATGTGGGAAGAGAAACAAGTCCATACCTCATAAGTGGACCCACTATCCCATGTCATAAATGGTGGGTTGCCTCAAAATTCCTCTTTAGATCTAAAAATACTTTCTAACCTTCCTATTGGTCTAAGGAAATAAAAATAAACCCAAATTATATAAAAAATACTTTATGTCATGATCTAAAGTTGGATATTCTAATCCATCCAAGTTTTGAGTCAAAGGGGCCCATTTAAGTGGCTTAAAAAACACTTTATGATTGAATTAAAACTAAAATATAACTCCTAAGATTTAAAAGGAAAGTGTGAATAGTGTCTATTAAATACTATAATTTCACCCTAGCTAAGCAAGGGAATTTTTCAAGCCCTCCTGCTTAAAATCTAGTCCAATATGGGAATAACCCTAGGATGTGGGTCACCTAAAGTGGTGTTTAACCTCTAGAGTAGGCCGACTTCCACTTTGATGCTCACTCAAAACTAATAATAAACTAATTATTCATAATGAAAAGGGTTAGAAAGAGGATAAAGTATCCTAATAAGGATAAAAGGGTGATGCACCAAATAAAAATTTAGAACTCCCACAAGCTTGAACCCACACTAGATCTACAAAGGACAATACTAGCTCACACAACCTCAAGATCAAGCTAATTTCATAAGTGTTCCATGGAGGAGGTTTAGGAAGTAATAAATGAAAACAAAGAGGATTTATGAGACTCAATAAAATCTCAAATTAATGGTATAATTAACACTAATCCAAACCTAAAAATAGCATTGAAAATTCCCTAAACAAGGTCAGGAAAAGGGACCATGGATGAGGAAGATTATCCTTCACACAATGTCATAGTGCACAACTCACTCGACACAAATCCAAGGTAATAAATAGGTAAATAAAATACTATATTAAATAAATATGTATTTCTTACAAATTCTTGATGGGGTCAAGATTAATCAAGAGGAGCATACTTTATAATTTCTCAAAGAGTCCCCAATTTCTCTAAAATTTCCAAATCAGATAACAGTCTCTCTAAAAAATGTCCAAATTAGATAACCTTGTACAAATGGAAATACAAGGGATATATAAATAAATGGAGAGAAATAAGAGGGAACACATTCTGATAATAATAAATGAGTTACCACCTATCAAGTAATGTTCCACCATGCTTTGGTCTAATCAAGACGTATTCCATCATGAATAAGGCAGACTTTTTTTCAATAGCCTCTGAGCAATATACTAGAAGACAAGAGTTTTGTCAAAGCTGGTCAGTCATGATCCTATTTATTAAAGGGACCCTTAGGCATTCTAAAAATATATTAAATTTTTTATTTTATTCTCTAATTACTAGATCTCTATCTTTGATCTTCTATGTTATCTTTCCATTTGGCTTCTATATAAGGATAAAATCCTCACATCTATAAACCTGACTGAGCTCTAATTATGTCTACTTTGGGAAGCTATCTGTCAATAGCATGGCTTGGTAAATTCCTTCATGGATTACATATATCTACTCCTTTATTTTAAAAATAGACTTGAGTTTATTATAAAGGAGAACCAATCCCCAATTATTGGTTTGCCTATAGTCAATATTTTGATGCAAAGCTTGCTTAATGCTTAGTCCTTTTTTTGACAAGTTGTCAAATTTTCGTCTATTTTAGGTCCTAAAATACCTATCATGCTTTTTTTAATCTTTAATAGTGACTTGGGCTTGAAATATTCATCTTAGTCTCACCTACATCTTGGTTTCTTTACATTTGCTTTGCCCGAGCTTCTTTGTCAACTCCCATTGAAAGTGTCTTGAGCTTGACCTTTGCTCATTGGTTATCAAAATCTAACTCATATTTTTGAAATTTTGACCCATATATTCACCATTGATCCTAATCTATATGAATTATCATGAGCCCTTCGATCTATCCTTGGTTAACTCTAAACAAGATGGTGTTGTCCTACATTTACATTTAGGATCCATTGTTAGTCTGTCTACTCCCACGATTATGCCACATGGTGGCCTCTAATCTCCTTGACCTTTTAACTTTTTTTCATGTCATTAGATCTAAATCTATGATTGAATGTGAGCTATTGATCTACCTATGCACCTTAACCTATTAATCACTACTTGCCATTAGAGCCTATGTATAATTGAATGTGAGTTATGGATCTATTTTTTGAAATTAAATGACTATTCCATGGGGTTTAAAATTTATGTCTTCATGACTATATTTTATGTCTGCATGAACATATTTGACATCCATGTGACCATCACTAATATATTTAAAAACCAACGGTCATTTTTCATGACTTAAATTTTATGTCTATACACCCATCAATTGATGCCCATGGGAATGTCACTAATGTATGTGAAACCATCAATCTTTGGATGCCAATGGATGACTGCTAAGATTTATTTTGAAATTTGTGGGAATGTCTCTAATATATTTGAATTTATAATGGTCACTTTTTGTGATTGAATTTGACACTTTTAAGACCATCCTAGACTTTGTTGGATCAATCTCCTTGAAACAAATAATTCTATTAGAGCTTTTACATTAGGCATTTGTCTCAAAACTATTTCCTTGGGCTTGTCTTTAGGACTTTTATTGTCAATAAAATGTTTGAAATAAACATGTAATTTTATTTTTCCTTAGATAAAATGTCTGAAATAATTAGGGTCTTTAGGAAAATTATCTCAAACAATTTTCCTGACATAAATATACTTGGCCTTTGGCTATGAGCTTTTTACTTTTGAATGACATTTGTGACCATTCAAAACTTTTATATAAGACACTTTGCTAAAAAAATTACCCTTTGGGATTTTTGTCTAGGACACTTTCCTAAAGAATGACCCTTTGAAAAAATTATTTAGATAATTTTCCTAAAATAAATGACCCTTAGGCTTTTACTATGGAAAAAATGTCTACAAGAATTTGTGTCTTAAGGCTTTTTATTTCAAACAAAATGTTTGAAATAATTACTGAAACTTAGCCAAAAAACCTAAAGTAGATTCCTAAAATAATGAACAATTAGTAAAATAAAGGTATGAAATAAATTACCTTTAGCCCCATAAAGTCCAAAATAATTCCCAAGTAAAGACTTGGCCAAAAAATGGGTTTTGTACTTAGCTTCTTTTAAAGCATGTAGGCTTTTCTAAACTCATTCTTGAAATATTGTTGGATCTTTGAAATATAAAATTAATTATGAAAACTTGAAGCCTTTTTAAACCTATTCCATGACCCTAAACTGCTTTGACCACCATGAGAATCTACCTCTTCAAAATTTGACAAACTACACTTTAAGTAAACTTAAAGTGTTTCAAAAGATTTATAGGCTATGGTGATCTCTGAACCACTCATTCCATCCAAAACTTGCTCAAACCCCTTTGGTCATTTGAATAATCTATAAATTTACTCAATTATTCAATCTATGCTTGACCTTCAAGACAAAGTTTTGTATGTAGTCCAAAATTGGCCAACATTTTTGGTTACATCTTGGGGTTACATGCTTGCTATGCAAGAGACTGGTTTCCTTGAATTGATCCTTTAGGAATAGAGTCTCTAGTTTTTATAAGTGATCTAATTTGAATATGATACAAGGCTGACCCTTTCCAAAACTTCCTCTTAAAATAAAATGACAATAAGAATAAAAAACAAGGGTAAGTGCACATAGGCACTTGGGGAAAAGAAAAAAATAATAATCTACTAAACAAATGTCCACAAGGTAAATTAGATAAAATCATTAAACTAATCTAATATATACAAGGTTTTAATTTACAAGTACCCCACTCTTGGGTCAAATGGAAAAGTATGAGTATCATTCACATGTAACAAACCAAGATGAAGAATACCTTGCTTTAGAGGTATCAATATTGGTGAATCAGGTATATTGATGACCAATCCTTTTAACATGATATCTAATAGATGAAATGGAACGTACATGTCTCCAATGTAGAAATACCAATCCAAGTCCTCCAATCTTGGTTAATGTTTGACTATAGGAGCACTTTCTTGATATTGCTCCGTACCCTGGAGAAAGCCTTGCATGAAGACTGCATTTAGGCTCTTGGGAGTAACTACTAATGGTTAAAAAAGACCATGTTATTACACATTATCCTTATGTAAATTATGATTTTTTATGATTGGAGAAGCATGTTCATAGCTTTCTAGAAGAAGGACATGTATCTTAGAATCTTCAAATTCTTTGGCTATGGCATTAAACTACTTCCATAACTCCTTAATATCTTCACTAGCATGTTTCTCAAATTGTATCACTTGAGCACTTGATATTTCCCCTTTATCAACCTCACTCAATATTTTATCTTGTTATTTATCTAAAAATGAGGGTTGATTTGACCATCTAACGTCTGAAACATCACATTTATCTTACTTAAGGACTGATCTACTTTCTTCTAGCTCTAACATATCAAGGCTATCCTCAACTAACACTTTATCTTGAAGTGGACCAACCTCTAGTTCCTAGTTCTCATCCTCTTCTTCATCTATATATAATGGACCTCCAGTAGTCCATTCAAGGTTTACCTTATGTTTAGCTTTAGGATTATCCTCTTCAAGTAAGTTCACAACATTAAGCTACTCCATTTCACTTAAGAAATCCAAACACAAATGCTACCATTAATATTATAAGTTACTTGAGCTAACCTTGACCTCCATAATAGGTTCACGAAGGCTATCCTCATTTTTCTCATCAATCTCCTACAAGTTGAAATCTAAAACATATTCCTCCCTATGAAGTGGGCTACCTATTATGATTTCCTCATCATAGACACTTTTACTATATTATTTAGGTTCACCTATGACTACAAGATCCTCTTCTATATTTTATAGAATAGGCTCTTTCTCCAAGAGGTAGATGGTGGAAGGGTGAAGAATTTCACCTTGATTATAGCTTAAGAGAGTGTCTTTCTAAATAGGTATTTTTAATGGTTTCTTTGATGGCTTTTGAAAAAGAGAGAGAGAGTCTTGGAATTCTTGTACACCAAGCTCATTGAGTTGAGCTATGATTGCTTGATCTATTTTTGGCACAACTAACTCCTTTTTCAAGACTTATTCTTGGACTACCTCAACTAGCACCCCCTTCCTCTTTATGCCTTCTTGAACTAATTTACATGAGGGAAAACTATATGGAACAACCAATTTTTCTTCTTTTTGGATGGTTATAGGAGAGTCTAGTCTCATAAGTGAGGGCATGCAATAGCTAAGGTCAAATTCTCTAGAGAAGATCCATGATTGGATATCCTCATGTTCTTGAGTGGGAATGCGTGCTTGAGCTTGATGCTCTTGGAAAAGATAGAACATATAAGATTGATCTAAATGAGTCTATTGATCCTCGTGATACATCAACACACTGTACATTTTAGATGATGTCTCTCATCATTTTTGTGTCTTCATTCTCATAAGATGACCACCTTTCACCCTCACAAACTGACCATCTATCCTTAATGAGTTGAATAACACTCCTTACCTATTATAAAACATGGATATGGATGATTGGAGAAAAATCTAAACCCCTAACAATCTCCCTTATCAACTCAACATAAACTAATAGTGCTTGCTTAACTCCTAACAAGGATGTAACAATATAAGCTTGGTATTGAAAAATGGAATTAGGATACTAATTTGAATGCAAAGGAGGCCAATCTTGGTCATATTCATGGGTTGGAGGAGGAAAAAGGCTATGATAGGGATGATAGGTTGCTTAAGGGCCACTTGGGGGGAACACATAAACATTTTTTTCCTAATAAGTGTGATGTTGACGTAGATAATAAGTATACTGATCAAAATATGATTAATTGTACATACCAAATTTTGATGATTGGACACTCAGTTAGGCTACTTAAACTATTTGATGTATGTTTGAAGTCACCATTGATGTTTGTAGAAATCCTCCAAAGGTTGATATGTAAAATAAAAACACTAAAAATCCTTCCACTGCTGTATACCTTGGTCCTATCGAGCATGCCAAAATTGTTAGGTTGCTTAAACTAGCTAATAGATTCTTTGAGTCACCATTGATGTTTTTAGAATGCCTCCAAAGGTTGATATGTAGAATAACATCACCAAAAATCCTTACATTTCTTTGGACCTTGGTCCCATCAAGCATGTCAAACTATTAGAGACTATAATTTCACCCTAGCTAAGCAAGGGGACTATTTAGGACTTATTTCTTAAACTCTAGTCCAACATGGGAACAACCCTAGACTATGGGTCACCTATAGTGAGATTAAACCTTTGGAGTAGGCCAGATTCCTCTTTAATTCTCACCTAAAACTAATGTTAAACTAATGTGTCATAGGGAAAAGGGTTAGAAAGAGGATAAGGGATCCTAAGAAGGCTAAAAGGGTGATGCATCAATTAAAAATGGCAAACTCCCATAATCTTGAACCCACACTAAATATATAGAGGATAATACTAGTTCACATAACCTCAAGATCAAGTTGATTGCATAAGTGTTCCATGAAGGGGGTTCAGGAAGAAATAAATGAAAATAAAGAGGATTTATGAGACTTAATAAAAGATCACATTAGTGGTAGAAAGAACATTAATCCAGACCTACAAACAACATTAAAAACTCCCTAAACAAGGTTAGAAATAGGGACCATGGATGAGGAAACTTCTCCTTTACATAATTCCATAATGCACAACACACTCAACACAAATCCAAGGCAAGATATAGGTAAATAAAATCCTATATTTCATCAAGAGGTAGATATTACAAATTCTTTATAGGGTTAAGCCTAATCAAGATGAGCATACTTTATAGTATCTAAAAGAGTCCTTAGTTTCTCTAAAATTTCCAAATCAGAGAACAGTCTCTCTAAAAAATGTCAAAATTAGAGAACCCTCTATAAATGGAAAGAAAAGGTATATATAGATAAATGGAGAGAGAATAAGGATAATGTTCCAAGAATAATCAATGAGCTATCACCTATCATAAAATGTTCCACCATGATTTTGTCCACTCAAGATGTAATCCATCATGAATAAGGCAATGTTTTTTTTAATAGCCTCTGAGCAATACACTATAAGAAAAGAGTTTTGCCAAAGGTGGAAATTCAAGATCCTATTTATGAAAGGGACCCTTAAACACTCTAAAAATATATTTATTTCTTGATATACTTCTCTAACCACCAGATCTCTATCTTTATTTTTTTATGATCTTTCCACTTGGCTTCTATATAAGGACAAAATCTACACATCTATTAACCTGACTGAGCTTTGATTATGTCTACTTTGGGTGGCTATCTATAAAGAGCATGGCTCTATACATTCCTTCATTAATTACATATATCTACTCCTTGCTTTGAAAACTAGACCTGGTTTTACTATAAAAGAATACCAATCCCCAATTATTGGTTTTCCTATAGTCAATATATTGATGCAAAGCTTGCCCCATGCTTGGTCCTTTTTTGAAAAGTTATCAAATTTTGGTCTATTTTAGGCCAAAAAGACCTATAATGCCTCTATTGATCTTTAATGGTGACCTTGGCTCAAAATATTCATCTTGGTCCCACTTGGATCATATTTGGTCTTAGTTTCTTTGCATTTGCTTTGCCTAAGCGAGAACTACTTCATCGACTCTCATCAAAAGTGTCTTGAGATTGACCTTTGCTCATTATTTTTCAAAAGATGACTCATCTTATTAATATTTTTACCAATCTACACACCATTAATCATACTCTATATTAATTAATGTGAGCACTTGGATCTATCCTTGACTTGTCAACTCTAGCCAAGTTGGTACCACTTAGCGGTCCCATGTTTACACTCAAGATCCAATTTTAATCTATCAACTATTGTACTTATATAATGTTGTGTAATTTGAACTCCTTGACCTTTTGACTTACTCTCATGTCATTAGATATTAATCCATGATTGAATGTGAGCCATTGATCTGCTTGGGCACCTTAACCTATTAGTCACCACTCATTATTGGATCTTTTGTATGATTGAATGTGAGTTATTGATCTACTTTATAAAATTAAAAAACTATTACATGGGGTTTAAAATTAATATCTACATGACTATATTTGACATAAACATGAATGTATTTGATGTTTGTATGACCATAAATAAGATATTTGAAAACCAATAGTCATTATTTGTGACTTAAATTTGACATCTGTACACCCATCAATTGATGTCTGTGGGAACATCGATGATGTCTATGCAATCTTTAATCTTTGGACCCCAATAGATGACTGCTAATATTTATTTTGATTTTTTTGGGAATGTCTTAAAGATATTTAAATTTATAATGGTAACTTTTTGTGCTTGAATTTTACACTTGCAGGATTGTCCTAGACCTTACTAGATTAATTTTCCAAAAACCAATAATTATGTTAGAGCTTTTACATCAAGAATTTATCTCAAAACTATTTCCTCAGGATTTTATCTTCAGGACTTTTTTTCAAAAAAAATGTCTAAAAGAAACATGTAATTTGATTTTGCCTTAGATAAAATGTCTAAAATAATTAGGGTCTTCAATAAATTGTCTTAGATAATTTTCCTGACAAATATACTTGGTCTTTTGCTGCAAGATTTTTAATTTCAAATGACTTTTGTGACCCTTCAGGAATTTTGTATAGGAAACTTTGATGAAAAAATAACCCTTAAAGATTTTTATCTAGGACACTTTACTAAATAATGACCCTTTGGGAAAATTGTTCTAACAATTTTCCTGAAATAAATGACCCTTAGGATTTTACTGCAGATAAAATATCTGCAAGAATTTATGTCTTCGGGCCTTTTATTTTGGATAAAATGTTTAAAATAATTCCCAATGCTTATCCAAAAAACCTGAAATAAATTTCCCAAAATAATGAACACTTAGTCAAATAAAGGTCCAAAATAAATTTGATTTATCCCCACAAAGTCTAAAAGAATTCTCGAGTAAAGACTTGGCCAAAATAGGGGTTTTTTACTTATCTTCTTTTAAAGCTTATAGGCTCTTCTAAACTCATGCTTGAATTTTTGTTGGATATTTAAAGGCTTGAATGAACTATGAAAATCTAAAGCTTGTTTAGACCTATTCCATGACACTAAACTACTTTGACCACCATGATAACTTGCCTCTTTGAAATTTAACAAACTACACTTTAAGTAAATTTAAAGTATTTCAAAAGCTTTGCAAGCTATGGGTGATCTCTAAACCACTCTTTCTATCTAAAAAAGTTCTCAAAACCCTTTGGTCATTTGACTAATCTAGACATCTACTCAGTTCTTCAATCTATGCTTGACCTTTAGGACAAAGTTCTGTATGTAGGCCAAAATTGGTGAATAGTGTCCAAGGGTGGTGAATAGTGAAAGAGGGTTAATGAAGTATATACTTCTGACTAAGTCCAATATTATACAAGGAGTGTTTTGGATCATGAAATGGTAGATTAAACATTCTACCACTCTAATAATGATGTGCTCATTCCCAATGCATTCCTAATTCCCTTTTTAGCCTCCCCTATCACTTTCACAACATTGCACACTTTAAATTCCCTACCCTAGATAGATAAATATAGAGAATATAACTAATACCCATGATCTAAATCCACATGACCTATAAAAAACATATAAAAAGTATCACATATAAATGTTAATATAATAATAATAATAATAATAATAATAATAATAATAATAATAATAATAATAATAATCATATAAACATATGTATAATTTGAATTCATGCTTAAGAACAATAGCTCTAATAGTGAATAACCAAATAACATAAGTAAACTAATATCATAATGTATAGAATAATCATATAATATAAGCATATAAATATTTATTGCATAAGAAAAACATAACATCTCATAACATATAGAATCTCTTTCTCATTCATAAGGACTCAATAACATCTCGTGTCTCAATAATACATAAGGCACATCTCAATAGGACATGTGTAAAACACCAAATGTTTAAAAGGTGATCACTATGAAAATATGAAGGTCTCACAATTGAGATCTACTTCATGATTATAATGTTTTACATCATGATTGAATGTACTATATTTTATATTATAATATGTGATATCCCTCATTTGATTAGTCTAAGGACAACATAGAATATGGGATTATTACATGAGGAACATATAATGATATGGGGATGTTCTCATGAGTTTAATTAGAGAGTTGTAAGGCATAAAATTAAGTTCATATATGAAATTGTATTGTGATTTAGGTTTGGATCCATAATGAGGTTCACATTTATTAGTAATGGATTTTTTATAGGAATGGTAGTAAAAGGATTAGAATTACTAGGTTGAGGCTCTGATGGAGTAGGCTTATCACCAGCTTGCAGATTGGAAAATGATGTAGTTATTGGAGTAGTATCTTTAATAAGCTGATATTTAAGAGAAGGCTTCTTAGGTTTTGTGTAAATATATTTTTGAGTGGGATTGCGATGTTATTTAACCTTGGATTCATTCAAAAATTTGAAATTAATTTAATAATGATCACAATTGACATCAATAACATAATCATATTTTTTTGAATGATATGTATTGGTATTTTTTAGTTTAGATGATTTCTTAGGTTATTTGGTTTGTAAATTTGGGATTATATGATTGGTTTTTAGATACTTTAAGGTACTATTTATGGTGATCTTTGGTAATATCATCATAATTGAAGTTTTATTCCAATTTATTATTAAGTGTAATTTGTTGGAGTGCATGACATGTTTCATGAGAGCGGCCAATGTTGGCATGGAATTAACAAAACTTTTTAGAATCATACCATGATGGAGGGGTATTAGTATAGATATAAGATTTGGATGGAGAAAAAAACATTTTAATTTATTTCATACTAAAGGAAGAGTGGTAGGAAAGTTTTTTATCTAATTTATATGCTCTTTCTTTTGTTTGGGGAAGCTTTTTTTGGGAAGTATTAGTGGTGATTACAATGGGTGTATTTCATAAATTTTCATTTTTGGTATTTTGAGAAGGTTTAAATTGAGATAAAAATAAATATTATCATTTTGATTGGTTGAAAGCCTCTTATAAATTTTAATGAGAGAATATCTTAACTTTTTATTGAGGAGGTGATTTAAGAGTGATATCAAAGATTTGAAAATATTATCATCACTGATGTTATGATCTACTTTGTGTGCTAAAGAATTCCATCACTTGATGAAAGTATGGAAATATTTATTAGGGAGTCACTTAACATTAATGAAGTTGGTAAGGCTATTTTTAAGAAGTTTTTTATGTTGGTATTCCTTAACTAGAGCATTTAATAAATCCTCTAGTTGTGCAATGTAATGTCTAGGGAGTTTATTATAGCATTTTATTTAAACTCCATAAAAGGTTTTGACTATAAGTTTGGTGGTTGTACAAGTGTTAGTCTAAACCCATTCCTTGTAGAGAATAATAAAAGTCTTAAGATGTAAGGCATGCTATTTAGTATCATAATATGTGATAGTTCGTTAAATTTTTCCAATGTCTATGTACATAATAAATGGAGCTAAAGTTTGATTTTAAATATTTTAAAGCATTTTTTATGCATTGGTGGTTAAGGAATGATGTTTTTGTTGGCATGTGCAAGAGGATGGGATAAAATTCTAAATTGTTTGGTTCATATTGATTTGAGGAGGTTGGATAACCATTTTAAAAATGTGGTTTTACATTTAGAGATTTTTAATTTTAATATAAGCTTACATAAGGGTCATTTTTTGGACCATTTGATTTATATCTTGATTAGGATTGGGATTTTTATTAGATCTAGTTGGAGGATGATTAAAAGATGACAAAGGTTTAGATGGGGTATTTTAAACATTAGTATTCAGAGGAAGATTACCAATGTTGGTGTTGATTTCCTCAACTATTATAGTAGATAGGTGAATTTTATTAATACCACCACTCTTGTTTGGAGTCAAGAATATATTATCATCAAGGTTTTTAATGAACTAAGTAGGGTCATCTAGATCATTAGTTTGGTTGACAACCATAATACATTTAATATATCTAGAGTGATGCTGAAATAAACTACACCATGAAGAGTTATCTACAATTGTGGTCAAAGTAGGGATAAAATAACAACCTATGTATAATTTGAATGGGTTGAGGATTGAAAGGAAAATTATAATGGGTTACATCATGGTGATAAGTGGGCTCAAAATATAGTGTGGGAGAAAATGTTGGTCAAATAAATAGTATGGTATCAACTAAATGGGTACAATTAGTCTTTGGATTTGGATAAAAGATTATATTGGTCAAGATGATATAATATACTAAAAAGTTGGCACTAGTAGAAAATAATAAAAATGACTAGATTAGGATAGCTGATGTAGTTAGGGAGACACTCAAAATTATATTGGGTTATCTACTAAATTTAGGTGAACATATATAATTGTATGAAACTAGATGATGCCATTCATAAACATAACATAAAATGGTATCAACCTAGCTGATATAGTCTATAAAGCATGAAAAAATAAATTTAAATAGATATTTTTAGAACTCAATATAGGGAGGTAAACTAAGAAAGGATTTGATTGACTTTTAGGCTCTCATATATATTGATCTTGGGCAAAATAGTTAATAATACTATAAAGGCACTAGTCATGATGAATTCCACTGTATTTATGGCCATGTTTAACCTTTTTTGGAAATTTAAGGGTTAGGAGGAATAAGCTATTCAAGATTGAGATGACATGTTCCTTACAGAATGATAATTAAATAATTTAGTTTATGATATTTTATTTTAATGTTGAATTATGAAAAAATACTATATATAGAAAGTAAAATTCTAAATATTATTTTGATTTCACAATCATGAATAAGAAATAATACTTAGCATATGAAATAATGCATAGATATATCTAAGAGGTATAAGTGTGGAAATAGGCTATGTGATATTTAGGAACTAGTCATCAAATTCTATAAATATTCTTTCTAGTTGCCTAGACACTTGCATCACCTTATGGACACATTGATGTTACTATTTGATTCTTGATATAAATATCATGTACATAATATTAATTATATCAATATGTGAACAATTATGTATTTCTTGGTTTTTTCTCACCTTTCATATGATGTATCTATATCTCATTCATAGGTTGTCAATTACTATTTTTAGCTCAAACCCTAGCTCTCCACCATAGGTTAGGTTACCTTGCTAAAAATGGGTTAGTATACTCATGCTATCTAGCTAACCCCAAATACCCATTAGGTAATAAACACTGCCTACATAACCAATAACATAAAGAGGGCCTCAGACTTATATAGTTCTTTTTTATGTGTGGGAACATGTGTTCACAAGGGTGTAATATACTATGTGATAATGCATGTAGTGACCTAGCTTATAACTTGAAAAATGTAGATCATGGGATATATTTTGAGTGATTTATACCTATATTATGGATTATCTTATGCTTGATATGAAAATAGTGAAGAATATGGTAGAATAAGTTAGTTTTCACTTGATTGATATCTTTTAAGTGCTTGCTTGGTAATTTCTAGATGATTGTTAGATGTTCAAATGAATTATATTTGACTTGTATTTATACTATATATTTTTAAATTATCCTCATGAAAGGGTTAATGAAATTCTTATTCTGACCTGTTCACTTCAAAATATTTTCAAATCTAAGTGTTTATAAGGTAAAGACACTTGTGTTAGAGCAGAGACAATAGTGTCAAAACTACTCTTCAACCCTAAATACAATTTTCTAGGATAGCTGAAAGTTTTTGAGGTTATATAACTGACTATGATGAATGTATGTTATATTTTAGGATTTATATGGTTAAATTTGATCTAGATAACTAGAATAATTATGATTAAAATAAAAAATATGTAATTATACCCAATGAGGTTGTGAGTGTGAGCCTTTTGGCTACAAGGAAAGTCAAATTGAAGGTTAGAGACTTGATATATATTGTTCAAGTGTAAAATAATAGTTTAACATATACATCCATATTAAATAATGCACATTTTCCCTCTTTATTATAGTAATGTATAAGGATGAAATTACTAGGTTAAAGGAAATAAATCATACCATGATGTGTAAAACACACCTCATCTTTGTTTGGTCCCACTTGAGTTTGAAGTATGTGAATGAAATATAAATAAGACCATGTTATATGTGTAATTAGTTCATAAAATATGAAATTGAATAATTTGAAAATACCTGAAATAAGGAGAGAAAGGAAAGAACACACATGTGTGTCGATGCATCTATGTTTCCCTTGGGTAGTTTGTCTTGGTAAATATGTTTCTTAGTTGAAACATTAAATAGAGGTTCAAAATAAAACCTTGGAAGAGGGGAATTGGAGGGTGATCATGTCCCTAATTTAGTACAAGGATGAATTGTGCCAAGTCCATTGAGCACACACAATATCAATTGCATAACTCAAGTGTAAATTAATGTAGCCAATTTAGTCAATTTATCCAATCTCTCCCACGTAAAATGGTGCAAAAAAATCAACCCAAAATAATACAATCATAGTGACAATTCCATAAATGGAACAAAATATCAATCTCACTAATAAAAAATAACCAACTATTATAACAAATAAAATCCAAAATGTTACATCTTAGTAAGGTCAGTACATAAATGTATAATTTTGAAATTTTATATGTAATTTGGTGAAATTACACCTCAAATATGTATCAAGATAAAGTATCTATAAACATTAACCTATACTATATAACATGTATATAATATGTATAAAAAATCTTTAAAAATTATCCCAAATATGTGTCCAATGCATAGAATTCTATCCCAAATGTATATTTGAATAATGTAAACTGTGTAAACTAAATCAAATTATCCTCATTATATCAACTATATGTATATGGGAGTCATGTATTATATGACACACCCCCATTGATATTCCCTCCCATTTTGAGGTGAGGGGATTGAATAAAGTTACCATCACCGTGTCTCAAATGGATAAGAAAACTATGATGTATCTATATGAATCATGTAATAAAAGAAGCTTATAGTAGTGTCATGTCTTGAATTATATGTAATAATGAATCACACAATATGCATACACAATAATCCTTAAGATGCATGATGTGAATCATGTAAAAATCTAAAAGATAATAATATCATAAGAAAATCAAGAAAACACAAAAGAGTACTCAAATATCACACAAAGAGGGTTCTACGGAGACAAAAAAACAAGGGGCATGTTCAAATTCTGCACACTCAAGTGGAATACATTTGAAAATGTCTACATACTAGATAAATAAGAAACACCTAGGGAAATATGGCCAAAAAATAAATAAACATGTTAAAAATGTTACACAAGAAAGACAAATAAGCAAACAGGAAGTACACTCAAGTAATTTACTGTAAATAGATGAAGAAATGAGATATAAACAACTAGCATAAGCATGACATACTATTCCCAACTCAAATGTGTTAGAAAAATGTAATGTAGAATAACATATTAAACATAATGTGTAAAATAGAAACATAACTATATGCATGTGTAATATATATAAGTTATATAAGATAATAGAATATGATCATAAAATAATATAACATGTGTCAATCATGACCAAATACAAGCAAGATGCCTCAATGTAGTATATCATGCTAGAAGAGGAAAATTCCAACATCTACATACTTGAGATATAATGGGTCTAATGTATGCCTATATCACACACAAGTACATGTGAAACACTTGTGTGTATATAAATGATATGATATCTATTAACATAAACTAAAAACATATGTTAAAGCTAGTAAACCTATGAAATGCTAAATATTTTTGTTATTTTTAAATTATTTTAATGTTTTTTGTATTATTGTAATATTTTATTTTTTCAAAAATTTTAATATTTTTATTAAAAAGATTCATTATTTGTCATGATTCATGCATTTATATTGAGAATGATGCATGGCCTATTCCTTTATGTTTTTATATGTTTTAGTGTCTAATATAGTATGTAGGATCTTATGGATATCTTTAGGAGTTACATAAATATGCTCACAAAATAATGAAATACCCTTAACTTATTCATGATATACTTAATCATTTTCATTATCTTCATGTGTTTCATTTTATTCTCATGATCATCTATATCTTCCATAATATATTTTTTTAGTATGTGGCTCATTATAATTATTTGCACTCTCATTATAAGGAGAATTTGACATGGTATTAACTTATGACATTTTAGATGGTCTAAGGAGTTACTCAAAATATTTAATAGGAATACCACTTAATATAGGGATACACTTACATTTTATTCAAATAAAAAAACATATATGAATTAAAAAAAAAATAAATACCTTAAGAGGTTGAAAACCTTAGAACAAGTTAATATTTACATGGAAGACTCAAAGTTTAGGTTCAGTAAATGTTTAACCCTTTTTGTAAATTTAGGTGTTAGGGGGAATGTGTTATTCAAGAATGAGATAAGATATTCCTTAAATCAAACCAATTAAATAATCTAGCTTATGATATTTTATTTGAATGTTGAATTACAAAAATACTAAATATAGAAAGTACAATGCTAAATAGTATTTTAATTTCACAATAATGAATAAAAAATAAAATAAATATTATGTAATGATGAACATACATATCTGATATATACAATTATGTAAATAAGCTATTTGATATTCAAGAACCAATCATTAGATTCTACACATATTCTTATTAGCTGCTTGGACACTGACATTGCTGTATAGATACTTGTGGTGATACTACTATTTAAATTATAACACAAGGACCCTAAAAGATATTTATTGTATAAAGATGAAAACACCTATGTATTTATATGTTTTATTTCACCTTTTTTATAATGTATCTATAACTCATTCATAGGTTATCAATGACTATTCATAGCTCAAACTCCAATTCTCCACCTTAGGTTAGGTTATATTGATAAAAATGGGTTAGTGGGCTCATGGTGTTGAGCTAACACCAAATAACCCTCTATTAATGAGTGTTGCCTATTTATTCAATTCTCCAAAGAGGGCCTTAGATTCATGTAGTTATCCCCTATGTGTAGAAATGTGTGTGTAGAAGGGTGAGATATACTATATGACATTACATGTAGTGATCTAGCTTATAACTTGAAAAATATGGCTCATGGGTTGTATTTTGAGTGATTAAAACCTATAGTATGATTTATACTATGTTTTATATCAAATATAGTGATGAATAGGGCATAATATTTTAGTTGTGCACTTGATTGATTGATATTTTTTAAGCACTTGCTTGGTAACTACTAGGTGATTGCTAAATGTCTAAATGAATTGAATTTGACTTGTATTGATACTATATTTTTTGAAATGATCCTTATTTAAGGGTTAATGACATTCTTAGGACAACCTATATAATTATAAAAAAATTAAAAAATCAGGTGTTGTAAAGTAATGACACTTGCATTAGAGCATGGACTATAGCATCAACACTAATGTCTGGTCCTAAACACAACTATCTAAGATGGAATAAAGTTACTAAGGTTTTTTAACTTACTATGATGAATGAATATCATAATTTAGGTGTTATATGGTTATAGGTGATCTTGATAATTAGAATAATTAGTGTTGAACTACGAATTAAATAATTAGACCTAGTGAAGTGGTGAGTGTGAGCCTTTTGTCTATGAGGAAGGTTAAAATAAAGGGTTGAGCCCTGATATATATTTTTCAAGTGTATAATACTAGTTTAACATATAAATCCATATTTAATAATATACATGCCACATGATCCTATCTCTAAGGTAAGTTTAGATAAACTTCATAGGGCTAACTACTTATCAGTGAATTATAAAATAAAATGGATGGTTTCTTACAAGCTAAGATAAAGATCCTAGGCATTTATGATATATTTTGAGGTACGTTAATTAACCCAAAAACTATCAATACAATGAAATTATCAATAGGCTAAGATCTAAAACAATAACCAATATTGATTCATATTGAGTGACTTGAAATAATTATAACCCAAACCATACTTAAATAAGCCTCAACTCAAAATTAGAGTTGACATGCAAAAATTCAAAAAAAACTAAAATCTAAAAAAAACTTCTATTTTTAGTAATTAGTATTTATAGTAAGTTTTGCATGTAAGCGTGTACAACTATAAAAATATCCTAAAATAATATAAACACTAAAATTAGCCTATGGGACAAAATTCAAATAAATTTGACATTTGGTCCTACAAATATACAATTTATAACAATAGAAATTTCTCAAAAAAATCATTAACTGTTAATTTTAGACCCTAAAATGATCACATATGACCTCCAAAAGAACATTGAAAACAACTTAAGTATATATAAATACTTATGCCAACAACTGAATTTTTGAGATGGTCATTTTAGCATGTGGAAGAGCTCAAATGAAGCTACAGGTCAAAATTTATGGCCTCCAAAAGGTTGGCCTATTTTTTTTGCATCATTCTCCTTTGGTTGAAAATAACTCATCTCCTATGAGTTACATTGATTGTAATACTACCATTTTTCTTTGTCAATATTCTTTAGCTCCCATTCTATAATCTAAGTTTTTTCTTCTTGCTTTAATCTTTCCCACTAGACCAAATACTTGCTATAATTCCCTTGCCTTGTGTTCACTATCTTCATATCCAAAACCTACACTATTTTTTCCTTCTTCTTTGGAACCTATTGTTTCCAATTTAGTTATTTATCTTCATAACCTTCACCATATTTTCCATATAATTCATATAAATCTAAAACATTAAATACTAGAGAGATATCAATTTTTTTTTTGGTAAACTCACATAATATGCATTGTCATTGATTTTCTTCACAATTTTGCATGGCCCAAATTTCTTGTACTTCAACTTGTTGTACGTGCCTTTTGGAAATATTTCTTTCCTCAAGTAAACCATTACCAAATATCCTTATTCATATATCTTGGATCTTATTTTGACATCTATTGATGTTCTATATTTCTCATTTCTCTTATAAAACTTTCTTCTTTTTCTTTGTAACTATTGCATATGCTATACAAATCCTTTAGCATCATAGTTAATCCGGTCTATAATTGGTAATTGTACCAAATCTAAAATTCCCATAGGATTTCTCCCATAAACAATTTGAAATGGTGATTTTCTTTTTTATCTATTCACTAAACTATTAAATTCAAACTTAGCTTATGGTAAAGCCAAGTCCCATTACTTGGGCTTCTCTCCCACTATGCATCTCAACAAATTTCCCAAGCTCCTATTCACAACTTCTGTCTATCCATATTTTTTTGGGTGATATGCACTACTAAATTATAGCTTAGTACCCATCTTTTTCCATAAATTCCTCCAAAATTGACTTATAAATTGTGTGTCCCTATCTTAAGTAATAGTTTTTGGAACACCATGCAATCTGGCAATATCCTAAAAAATAATTTTCTAACTCTAGTGGCATGATTAGTTTTTTTACATGCAATGAAATGAACCATTTTATAAAATCTATTTACAAAAAAAAAATTGAATCTTTACCTCTCTGTGTGTTTGGCAATCCCAACACAAAATCCATACTCAAATCTATCCATGGCCCTCTTGGAACTGGTAATGACATGTATAATCCAATATTTTGTGCATTTATTTTAGCCACCTAACATATCCTACACCTTAAAACATACCTTGTCACATATCTCTTCATCTTTGACCAAAAATACTTTTCCTCCACCAAAGCTATTATCTTCATCTTACCAAAATGTCCAGCCAAACTCTACTATGTAATTCTCTTATTATATTGTCTCGTACAGACCCAACTAGAATGTATATTTTTTTCCCTTTAAAGAGATAACCTTCTTGTATAAAATACTCATCATGAATAACATATGTCTCACCTGTTAATGAATTCCTACACTGCTCAACTACCTTACCAAAATATGGATTAGTATCATATAACTCTTAGATAGTTTCAAATCCAACTACTTCACTCACCATAGTAGTTAATAATATTACTCTCCTAATCAATACACTAGCTACCTGATTTTGTTTTCTTGATTTAAGTTTCAACACAAAAGTATACCCCTATAAGAAATAAACCAACTTTGTATGCCTACTATTAAACTTTTTTTTTGTATTCACATACTTCAAAGCCTCATGATCTATAAATAGGATAAACTCTTTAGGCACCAAATAATGCCTCCAATGTATTAATGCTTGTATAATTGCATAAATTTCAACATCATAGGTAGAATACTTTTTTTTGTCTCATTCAATTTCTCACTGAAATATGCTATTGACTTTCCTTTTTGATTCAACATAACACCTATTACCACAAATGAAGAATCATAATCAACCTCAAACACTTTGTCAAAATATAGTAATGCTAAAATTGGTCTTTATATAATATTCTTCTTCAAAAATTCAAAGCTTTTTGTGGCTGCTCTAGTCCATGTAAATTCCTTCCCTCTCATGCATCTATTTTGGTGTCATAATACTATTAATTTTTTTAATAAATTTTCTATAAAAAGTTTCTAAACCATGGAAACTTCTTAACCCTATAATGATTTTTGGAATAGGCTACTCAATAATTGTCTTTATCTTTTCTTCATCCATTCTCACACCATCTACTAAAACTACAAATCCCAAAAATACTAAATTATTTTACATAAACCTGCACTTTTTCAAGTTTGCATACAACTTCTCCTTTCTTAACAAATCTAGTACCATTATTAAATATTATAAGTGTTCTTATTTGATCTTACTAAATATCAAACTATCATTAAAATAAACAACCACAAAATTACTAATATATTCTTGTATAACTATATTCATCACCCTCATAAATGTGCTAGGTGAATTAGATAATCCTAATTGCATCACCATTCACTCATATAAGTCATCCCTATTCTTGAATGCATTTTTCCACTCATCTCCTTCATGAATTTCAATCTGATAATAACCACTTATTAGATAAATCTTGGTAAAATATATTTCTCCTACAAGTGCATCCATTATATCATCTAAATGAGATATAAGAAACCTATACTTTATTTTAATTTTGTTAATTGGTTTACTATCCACACACATTCTCCATCCTCTATCTTTATTTGGATTTAGCAACATTGATGTTACACATAGACTCATACTCTCCCTTATCACCTTATTTCTTTGAAATTAAATACCTTGCTTATTTAATTATGCATGTTCTATTGGAATCATCTTATAAGCTGCTTGATTGGGTAGAACTGATCCTGGAATCAAATCAATATGATTCTAAATATCTCTCTTTGGTGGTAAACCATTTGGTAACTCATCAGGCATAACACCTACATATTCTTTCAACACTCTTTCTACTTATATTAGTATTTACACCATTTTTGTGTCTTCATTCTTTACTACTAATAAATAACAACTTGCCACCTTCATATCTTGGATACATTTTTCAATAGAGAGAATGATTTCTATCTTTCCTTCCTCTTTAAGAGGTAATAAAACTACCTTTGTATCACATTTCCAAAAAGTGTATGTGTTCTTTTCTCCATCATGAATTACTTTCCTATCAAATTTCCATGGTCTTCCCAATAACACATGACATGCATCCATCAGAATAACATCACACCATATTTCATCATTATAACTTTTTCCTATATAAAACTTGATTAAGCACCTTTTATCTACTATAACCTCATTCCCTTTATTAAACCATGAAATCCAAAAAGGATTAGGATGTTTTTCACATTACAAATTTATTTTCTCTATCACTTATTTATAAACCATATTTTCAGAACTACCACCATTTATAATTACTTTGCATACCTTTCCACTTGAAGTATAACTTGTTCAAAAAATGTTTGATTGCAGCCACACATCACTAGCTTATTCATTTTTCACTTGTTCCTTCCTTGGATCAATAATTATTCTTCTCATCATGATATTCTCTCTAACATCTACAATTTCAACTTCAATATTTTTCTCTTTTATCTCGTCCTCAACTAGATTCAATCTTGGGTGATCTTCTTGCTTCCTTTCTTGATCTTGATAGTGTGGAAACTCAAATGATATATGCCCTTCTTATCCAAAACTATAATAAACATAATATCTATGCTGATTTGGGAACCATATTTTATCGCCACCATAACCTTTTCCTCTTAAAAATATTCTTCCTCTTTATTGGCATTAAAACCCTTACCTATTGTCATCTTGCCTTTTTACACTACATGATAATTCACCTATATTGGTATTAGACCCACCTCTAGTGTTATTAAACCCACCTTGACCCCTTATTGGATGGGATCTATCTCTTCTTAGACCAAGAGACATTCTTCTAAAATTCTATCTATTTTGTTTTTCTTATACCTTCAAAGCTAATTGATAAGCTTCCTCCATACAAAGTATTCTATGTATGCATAGTTCATCCTGAATAGTAAATTTCAAACTATTTACATACTTTTAACCATTTGATATTATATTTTATTATGCTCCATTTTAATAGAAAGCTTATAAAACTCATCTATATACTCTTGTATACTATAATCTTTTTGCCTCAAAATCTAAAATCTTCTGTGTAGGGTTTATGCATAATCCACAGGAAGAAACATCTCCCTCAACTTATTTTTCATATTTTTCCATGTATTAATCTTATATTTACCTTTTATCTATCTCTCTTTGTTTAGGTGATCCCACCAAATCATTTCATGACCTTTCAATTTCCTGCATGCAAACTTTAGCTTCTTATCTTCTCTCGTAGTCTTCCACTTGAATTTTTTTTCCATGCTATTCATCCAATCTATCAACTCCTATAGTTTTAAATTGCTTCTATAATATATAAAATCAACCTTGATTCCTTCATTTCTTATTTATAAATAGTGAACCATCCTCTCTTCCATCGATGGTGGATGATCTTGTTGTTCTTATTCTTGCTAAATTTTTTCATCGCAATCTATGTCTTCCTCATCACCACCTTATCTTCTTATTTGATTGATGATAACCTTGGTTAATTATTTCACTTGAATTTGTATATCTTGTATAGTTTGGTTCATTTTTACAATACCTCCTCATCCTCTCTCCATTTTTTTCCTCTTTCAATATTCAAACTTGACTCTGATACTAGATAATGAACCTAAAAACTATTAAGACAATAAAATTATCAATAGGCCAAGATCTGAAACAATAACTAGTATTGATTAATATTGAATGGGTTTAAATAAATACAATCCAAAATATTCTTAAATAAGCCTCAACTCAAAATTAGAGTTGACATGAAAAAATTTAAAAAAATAAAATCTAAAAAAACATTTATTTTTAGTAGCTATTATTTATAGTAACTTTTGCATAGAAGCACCTATAGCTCTAAAAATCTCCCAAAATACTCTAAAAACTAAAGTTAGCCTATGAGATAAAATTGAATTGAAGTTGACATCCATTCCTAAGAATATATAATTTTTAAAAATAGAAAATTTTGAAAAAAATTATTAAACAATAATTTCAAACCCTTAGATGATCACGTCTGGGATCCAAAAAATATCAAAAACAACTCTAAGTGGATAAAACTAGTTATTACAGCAACTAACATTTTGAGATAGTCATTTTGGCACATAGAATATCTCAAATGGAGTTACAAGTCAAAATTTATGGCCTTTAGAAGGTTGGCGTATTTTTTTTACATCATTCATGCAAACTAATTTCCATGTAAAGTGATGTATAATGGCTTGAGTATTGGGGTAGTACTTATTAAACCATGATAGATGTAATATTTAACACTATTTGGCCCAAAATGATAGATCCTATTAGTTTTAAAACTACCCAAACATAGTTTCTAGGAAATCAAAAGTAAAAATAAATATCCAAAATGATATACGTAAAAATCTAAATTTTTAGCATGCAATGAGTTTAAACATGAAAATAAAATAATATCAAGATATTAATATAGTAAAAACTAAGTAAACTAAAATTAATAGCATAAATTTATATTGGTTGTATGATATAGTTATAAACACACACAAAACTATATAAGGTGAGCCAATATAGTTTGTATAAACATAAAATAGTACCATGGTAGTCAATATCATTCATTGATAGATAAATAAAGGTATCAGGCTGGATGATATAGTTAAGTTGATGGTTTTGAATTTTTTATTAATAATCTAAAAGGAAAACATGAAACTGATACAAACAAAGGAGGGATAAGATTTCACATTGAGTTCATTAGAATGTATGCAAGGCTAGGATGACCTACAACTATCTTATTTCTTTGAATAGACTAAGACTTGAATAAGGTCAATGGAATAGATCCTACATGTGCTTAGATGATCAGGTAGAATAGATTAATCTATAACTCATATGTCAAGATAAAAGTGTGTTGATATAATACATATCTTCAATATTTTCACAAAGTTATTAAACAATCAAAGTGATGACAACTATGAAAACACATACTTGGGACTTTGTGAGCTCAAAAAATAAAAAATACTAAAATGCTTAAATATTGAAAAAAACATGATGCAAACCTCATTGTAACTTATATTTTTTGGGGTGCAGCTCAAATGTATCTTTATATGGTATGTATCAATGCTAATTTATATTTGATCACTTCTATAAAGGCTATGGACCATGAAGACTTTGATCAAAGAGTGTAATAGAATTAATGCAAAAGGTGATTTGAGAAATGGTCAACACTTCATTATAGATCTTGATCATGTTTAATTTCATTGTAAAGAGGTTTATTTATAGAAAATCTAGATCAAGGATGATCCTTCATATTTAAATCAAGAGGAATAGTTGCCAAAGAGTCCTCAAGTATGAACATGTATCAAGCACATGGATCGATGATGTAATCCCTTCATCTAAATAAAGATGAAGGGTGAAGGATGACCTTTGTAAATTTAAATAATGGATGAATATAATCCCTTAATCTTGTTTCTAAGATGAAGGGTGGAGGATGCCCCTATGTAACTAGCAAAGATGAATGAATGTGGGCCCCTCATCCTGGAAATCCTTTTCATGAAAGCAAATAGGTCTCAAATTTGGGTCATTCATCTTCTTTCAAAGATGAAGGGTGGAGAATTATCTCACTTTATTGATAATTTTTTGCATAATTGGTACGATCACAATGGTATATTCTTAGGATCTCAATTTTTTTTTTGCATGACGATGCCCACTTGGAGGGAAAAGAATAATTAATTAAAAATTAAATTATAATTCTATTTATAATAGGTACATAATTATAAAAATTATTAATTAAATTAATCAAAGATAAATCTAATTAATATAATGTGAATAAATTAATTAAAATAATGTTTAATTATATTAATCAAAGATCAATTTAATTAATATAACGTAGAGAATTTAATTATAAGAATAATTTAGAGAAGAGGAAATTAATAGAATTAATTGATCAAAGAATGGGTAATTAGTGAATTGACCAAAATAAAATAATTAAATAGAGAAATTAACCAGATGGATAATTAAATAAAAAAACTAATCAGAGAATGATAATTAAATAGATAAACTGACTAGAGAATGATAATTAAATAGATAAATTGATAAACTAATGATGATTCAATAGATATAATACACCAAATTGGCTCACCTAGAGATGCCTCAAGGTGTTTGAACATGTATATTAGATAAACAAATGATTTTATACAAGATTATGTAAAATTATGGGAAGTCATTCCATTTTACAACTTGAAATGGAAGTGATAAAAATTGAGTGTCTACATTTTCCCCTATTTGAGAAGGTGTTATGAGATAAAGATGAAGTAACATATTCTAAAATAATGAGAAGCTAAAAAGGGTGGATGAAAGTTAGATGATTAAATAATAGATGCTTTAATTTCATTGTTATTAACTGATAGGTGTAGGAGATTGAATGGAAAGATAAGATGTGATTTGAATGAAATTAGTTAGGGATGATGCCCTATCAAATGGGAATTTAGGGATGATGGACATGGAGGGGATCTTGAAAAAGAGATTAAGAATATAGAATGGAATAAAACATTAACCTATGGATAAGATTATGCCACTTGAGATAACGCTTTCACACTTTGATTTTTGATGATGATGAACTGATTTGCTCCAAGTAGTGTGGAATTTATTTAATTTAAATGGAATAATGATCATGATGTTTGCCATTTTTGTTAATTAAATCAGATAGATAGATATGTATATGATTTATGGCATTGACATTGTAACCATTTTGAAGCTTGATTTTATATTACACATGATAGTATGCATCATAATCTAGGAAAGATTATGATACCATTCATTTGTCAAAATTCATTAAATTTTGAATTTAAAATGCAAATACATGCAATTTAGAACAAGATATGTAAAATACAGCTTTAAATGTACAACATAATTCTCATAAATCAATTTTAGTTCAAATACAACTATTCACATCTCAAAACCATGATATGAATAATCAAGACTTAAGTAGAAAACATAATTTACTAAATTAAGGCATCTGAGTAAAAAATACCCATATCAATAAAAAAAATAAACAATCCATGAAATCAAGATTGAATGCATTCACTCACATCCAAACATATTGATTAAGAAACTAAGAGTCATGTGGGAATCAAAATGTAACAAGATAAGGCACCTAATAAATTATTAAACATTCCATTTAGAAACATGAAAATGAAAGTAAATAAACATTTCATGTAGAAAATTAGTGTGTGTGATACTAAGGCATTACTCTTTGAAAGGGTATGGAAAAAAAATAATGATTGAAGGGAGAATAGAAGAATAGGAAGTGGTCGAGTTGAATCCAAATGCCCCAAGTGAGTGGATGGTTCTAACATATTCCCATCGACATTGGATCCAACATGAAATTTAGGCCAAATTTAGTTATCCCAAGTATTTTGGGATTGAATAAAATTAATGATAAGTATAAATGATTATATAGAAGATATATGAATAGGGACTTGTAAAATGGTGAGAGCACATAAGGAATGGGCTTGCCAAAATGGAAATAGATATGCTAAAAAAATGTTGAAATCATGAGACAAGGGATGGCCAAGATGGCCCCATAAAACTAAGTATTACCTACATAGTCCAATTAAACCTTAAGCCATTGTATTTTGACCATAAATTTAACATACAAAAATATAAGTATGATCAAGAAGAAGAACATTAATTAATATGAGATAGAATGGTAAATCATGAAAAATTGTGAGAGCGTGAAACATGAGCTTATAAAACAAAAAGATTGTGGAATTAAATTTATAAATGGAAAGAGAATGGAAATTACCAACACAATACTACAAATATGTCACCTAGATACTAGTAACTAGAAATATAGGTTGAGAAATAGGAGGGAAAGTAATCAATTATGACATACTAGAGATGGGTATCTTGTGTGGATAAAAGACACTATTTGATATTTTATGCATTTTTGAATGCTTAAGATTTTTTGAGATATTTGAAATTTTTAGGGATTTTAGAATATGTGAAATCGTTAGGGATTTTGAAATATTTGAACTTTTTAGGGATTTTTTTGGGAATAGGATATGAACAAGGGTATTATAAAAATATAATGTATATGAATAGAAATAAAAAAACCAAAACACCTATCTAAGGGAAAGGTAATCATGGGTTTTAATTCATCAATATGGATATGAGGCATGAACATGGGGAATGTTTAGATACAAACAAATATGCCTTTACCACTCAGTGAGAATGTATAATAGGATATTACTTCTTCTTTGCAACAATGAACATGAATGTGAATGAATTGTATGGTAGAATGTGAGCATAAAATTTCTATAGACTTCAAGGTAACAATGCTAGTTGTTGGTTCCCAGTTGTACACGTCTATCATTCAACCTTACACACATGAAGAGGATGGAAAGCTAAGATGAGAAACCATTAATATGTCATTATTGTTAGGGGAGGGTTTAACATATAAAATGGAATAAATAAATAAAATGATTGGGAGGCACCTCTAGATGGTATGGTTAACTCCCTTATACTTTTAGCTCTACCTGAACCAAGGTGAGAGGACCTATTGAGGTATCTTTCTCACATGATGGAGTTTTGTAATTAAATCTCCTTAAGGATCATTGGTATAAAAATGGAAATATGACCAAATCACAACCAAACTTATACACTTCACCTATAAAGGGTTTTCATTTTAAATGTACAAATGCTTTACATCATATACAAGCTACTGAAGATAGATGAAAGTGTGGCTACAATATTTATTTTGACAATTATTTCAAAATATAGGGAGTTAATGAGAGTTACAACACTAGGACTTAAATCACACATAATGAATACATTTTAAACATACAATTTTTTATGAATTTTCAAGGAAAAAAACACTTATAATATGTAAACAACATGTTATCTATAGGGTGAGATAGGGTATAACTAGATTTATTATAATTATGGATAAAGGTGTGGATGGTTAGTAGATGAGCACAAAGAAGTTCAAAAAAATAGCTATATTATATTCATTAACAAGTGATTTTTAATTTAGAAATAGATGAAATGAAATCATGCACGAATGATCCTCAAAATTTTACAAGCAATACTACAAATCACCCTTCAAGAATTCCCTCCAACTGAATTCATGAGCCTAAGACTACCATTGAAAAGGCTATCAATATCCTATTCCCAAATCTCAAAATAGAAAGTATTTTATACTATGGGTATATACTTTAAATTATTACCATAAAGAAGAATACATTAGATAACCAATCTACCAAGCATGTAAAATAGATCATTGCACTTAAAAAACAAGAAGGAACAATTAAACCATGAACAAATTCCATTTATCAACTAAATCAAAGACGAATATAACATATCTTGAAAAATACATAACATAACACTATACAAAATAATTCTATAACAAGGGAAACATTTTGATTTATCTCAAAGATTACCAATGATTTTACAATATAAATCAATTTGGCACTAAAAAATCAAATAGCGATAACTCTCCTAAGCTATAACTTTAGACTCAAAAATTAACTAACCTCTATAAAGGGACAGACCCCCTTTACTTATACAATTTTAGCTAAGCTAAGCATATTACTAAAGATGCTCCATATGGAAAATTATTTCATGGGCTTGGAGTTTATTCAACGTTGTAACAAATGTGATTCCTTAGATTCATACTCGTGCTTCAGTGATGATGACAAACTTGATACTCCACTACGGTGGAATCTTTTTAGTTATACACATGGAGGACAATTTTGTAAGGGAAAATAAACCTTTATCTCTTTTTATAACAAACATAAACATCCCTTTCCTATAAAAACGATTATTCAGACTAAATTTGAAAGGGACATGCCACTAATGGGTGGAATATAATGGTTTCTCAGTTAAAAATGAGAAGAAAAGAGACAAAATAAGATATAAGAATAGGGAAGAGTGGTACCAACTCAAAAGGAACAAAAATATCTAGCCATGATCAAGAATCAATGTTGATAACTGAATCCTTTGCCAACCTATTCTTATAATTAATTGGTATATTAATCACTCGTGGAAGCAAGAATCTTTTAGTTTGGGCCTACTTGGTTTTTGATCTTGGCATTGTACTCCTCAAGCCAAGTGGTGACCTTTTGAAGCATGGTCTATTTTTTCCCAACTAGTGCCTTGAGCTGGTCACAAAATTTCTCAAGTAATACCAACTGCCTTATTTTTTTGGCATCAAAGGCTCCCTGTAGTGCATTGATGAGGCTTTTCAAAGCAATGCTTATTTCCTCTTTCGTTAAGTCACTTTCACCATCAAGGCTCACCATTTTTTTTTGGTGGCCTCTATTTCCTTAATCACAATCTTGAGAGATTTTTATTCTCCTTTTAAATCAAAGACACCTTCTTTGATCATTATCAATTAATGCTTGATTACTAACTAATATTACCTAGGCATTTTGTGATCATCAGAAGAGATGATCTTCTCTACCACTAAGACATCCATGCCCATATTAAAAATTTCATCCACCTTGGGTTTAATCTTTTCCTATTTCTTTATGTCTACATCATAAATTAAAATTGGGGCTTTATAGTCTCCTTTTTTATACGCTATGTCATCTAAACATTCTAATTCCAAGTGGATTATTTCTTTGGATTTAATGCTCAAATCCTTTTGCCAATATTCTATGGCCCATCCTATAGATTTAAAATGATCACCTCGACAAAAATATAGCAATCCTATGGAGAAGAGATGAAGGTCTAGATCCTTAATGGTAATTAGAGTTACTACCTTAGGCTCACTCAGTAAATTTTGCAAGTAATGGATCATGTCCTGATTCTATGCTTTCAATTCCTCCATGGAAGCTTTATCTTTGTCCATTTTATGGTCTACCATACTCACTAAAAATTATGAGCTATGTTTTATCTCATTCTTGGAAGGCTCCCCTAAATCATATTGGTAAACTACGTAAATTTTAAGGGGATCATCCTTCTTCATGGCACCTTATTGGGGAATTTCTATTTCCATATTCCTTTCCCCTACATTAGTATACATGGTCCTTGAATGTATTTTATCCTTATTTGGAGTTTGGCCTTGTATGCCTAGGCAATCTTCATTACATCAATATCCCCAACTTTGCTCAAAATGATCTTTTTCTCCTTTACCTGATCTATGACCCAAAGAATGGGTCTAGTCTAAAATCACATAAGTGTGGTGGACATTGATGCAAGATTTGAGATAGAAAATGGTGGCATTACGATAATATTTGATAAAGGGAGTATCATGGGAGTAGGATATGAACTTAGCATGAACTACTCAATATCCTTGTCACTCTTTGGCACTTCTTCATATTTCTTGTTAGCTACACATTCCCCTCCTAGGTTTAGCTCTACTTACTCCTGAACCTCAAAATCTGATCCAAGATGATGGGACTCCATGATTAATTTATCGATAGAGCTCCCCTATTCCACGTGTTAGTTGGAAGGTCTTATAACCATTTTGCCTTCCTTGTTCAATTGAGTCCCTAGGTTAGAAGGGGATATGATAACTTCCTTGTTTTCTTCAAATAACTCTTTACCAATCATGATCTTGGGACTTTTAATGTGGGCTGAATCATGAAACTTGATGATAGGAAGGAGACCCCAAGGTACTTCACTAAAGTAATATTTCCCCAAACACCTTCCTTGACATCTTTATTTCACTGATCCAACTCTTTATTTCTCTCCAAATGTGTGGGGTACTCATTTATAGGTTTGTTCCCCAACTTTCCTCTACATTTACCTTCTCCTCTGGGGTTGAGTTTGACACCTTTGGAGGGGAAGGAACATCTAGAATTATTTAGACAAATGTTTGTTCTTCTTTTTGTTCCTCCACCTCTACATTACTAGTGGGGATTTGATCATCATGCTTTGGCTCTATCCCATTATTTTGATTATATTTCTGAGTGTCCTCAAATTCATCAACCTTGTCTTGACTTGGTGGTTGATTGATGACATCTTCAATAAATTCCTTTATAACTAAATAAATTGTCTCATTCTCATGAGGGGATTGATCCTAGGTAGCTACCTTAAATCCAACCTATACTATATCATCAAATGACAAAGGATCATTTGAGGTCAAAACATACTCCTCATTACCTATATCCTTAACTCTTGAGGGATCTTATTTGGAAAATAATACTACCATTAGGGCCTTCACCAAGGTCTATGGTCTTTCCCTTGGAGTTCTTTGCCTAGTCTTCACTTGAAGGGGAGTGAATGCATGATGCTTATTCATTAGTTCATAAATAGGCCTTCTTTCATCTGAGTCTTCATCATCACTCATATCCCTCAATATCTTGGTGAATGAATATTGTTCCTCTATTCTTTTCAAGGAGGCTTCTTTGGAGGGTATGTCTCAGAATTTGACCTCTTTCTTCTTTTTGGGACTCCTAGTAAGAGTTTGCAAAATTTTCTTGGGTCTCTTTTACTTAGGTTTCTTTAGATCTCCTTCTCTTCCCCTCTTTCTTATGTAGGTCCTTTGGGGAGGATCAAATTCTAGTTGATGTGCATGTGGGGCAACAATTGGATCAATTACTAGGGTAATTACTAGAATGGATGGCATTATTAGGGTTACCTTGGTTGTAATGGATATAGGGTTAGTACTGGATAGTTGAACCTCCCCTATGGTAATTTTATCCTAGTTTTCTACCAAGATTCTTAACTTAGAAAATGATATCCCCACTTTGGATTGTAATGTAATTATCGATTCTACATCAATTATTTTTGTCAAATTGATATCACCAACCTTATGCTTACCCATGTCCTTTGTTGGTGTGAGTCAAAGGATCACCAGTATATGATGGAAGAAAACCTTTGAAATCATTAATCTATCTAAACTCTTAGAGGGTAGGGGTATCATAGGCACCTAGGTCAACCCCCTATTCCTTCAACCACTTGAAGGTTTTCCTCATAATAAAAAAAACCCTCCATGTAATGGAATCATTTTCTTTGACACTAAAATCCACCTATGATATGGGATAAGCCTCAATATTAGAATCATTGTACACACTGGAAAATGTCATCTTATCATCCACCATGTTTTTAGGGATGGGAGAAATGTTGTAGGAAAAAACCTCTTATACCATTAATCTCATGAAGTATAATTTCCTAACATCTTCTTTGGTGGTGTAATCAGACCATATATCTTCATAGTGTGACTAGTGAAAGATCACACTTTTTTATATATGTACTAACCACTTAATATCATAATTTGGCCTAGGTGGTATTTTTTCAATATTATAATGACCCATTTCTTATTATAATCCTTTCACTTTGGCAAGAGAAGGACATGAGTAATATCCTATCTCCACTAGAAACTTGAAAAGATTATTTATCTTCTTGGTAGCAATTATATCATGTGGATGCACCATTTTCCTAATTAATTCCATTATTGAAACTTTATAATCCAAGTACCTCAAAAAATTATATGGTGATCCTGAGTAACCACTGACACTGATGTATTCAACAATCTTGAATTAAATGTATGAGGAACCATATTTATCAATTACATTCTTGTCCACCTTAGTTATTCTATTGAGGCTCCTCAAGGGGAATCAGACACTAATCATAGTGTTTAATAAGTAGTTATTAACTCTACGAAAATTAATCTTGAACCCTTCCAAAGTAACTTTTAGGTTTACTTCATATATCCTCATTCTTGAAGGGTTCTTGGTGAGCCCTTGGAAATTCATATTGTGCACTAGGCTATACATTAAATAAGAGGACATATAAAAAGTACCTATGAATGCCTCTATTGAAATAATTGCACTATGAAGCTACATCATTTGACTATGCAAATTTCCACTCAGGATAGCAACCCAATCTAGCTTCTTCTTTCCCTTTTACACACAAATTAGGATTAAGAACATCCATGGTTCAAATTTATCTATGGTGGGCATTCCATATATTCAGACAACCATGGCAATCATGTATTGGGGTAACTCACTCAACTCTATTATCTTTATATTTTTAACATCTAATAAACCATTTTCTTCTTCTTAGTGGGCTAACAAAAATTTACAATATCCCATACCCCCTTGTAATTTTCTTCTACATATTACTAGCACTCCTCCAAAGTAAGTGGGATACTATTCAATTAGGGAGGAATTTCAAGCATGGTAATAAGGGCTAAGGTGGTAAATAAACAAAAAAATTATTGAATTTCATCAATAATGGTCCTAGTGTTTAGGTGATAAACTATGGCACATGCAATAACTAACTCAGGGTATAGGGCAACCAAAAGGAATGCTATCACAGGGACAATGTAGCTCATGCTAATGTTGGAGAGAATTGGGAGAGGGTTTGGCCACTACAAGATATTCAATAGAGCTAAAAAATCTAACCCTTGAACATCTATGTCTATAATCCCATCAAGAATAGAAACAATGTTGCCCTTTACTAATCTCAAAGATGTTTCCATTTATCCCAAACTTACTAGTGAAATAGTATATACTAGAGTGAATTATTCACCCTAATCACCCTCCAAATACCTTATAACTCCCAAAAAGAACATAATATGAGAGAGTAGAAAAAAACTTACTGGCAATTTTGAGGGTTGTACACAATTGAAGCTAGAAAATTTGTGAAGAATTTGTCGTAATCACTATTACCACTTTGTACTTAACTCTAGCACATAAATAACTTGAAGGTAGAAGTATTAGCTCTAAATGCAAAAGATGAACACAAAATGAGGATAAATGATTAATATTAAACCTTAGGATTTTGAGATTAAGGTTGCTTTTAATTCTTAAAAGCATAATGGCTAATCTCTAACTACCCCATTAATCATTTACGTTCCATTTTTGAAAAAAAAAATTAAGGGAAAAACACCAATGTTACCCTTATGTTGAGTACTGCCTTTTACAACACATAGACCTATATAAGCAAGATTCACATTTTGGCACTTTTGAGGGTCCTTAAAGACTTCTTTACTTTCTCATTTGTTATTTTCCATTGGTGTAGTGATACAATAAGCCCCGATCTCCCTTTAGGACTAAGAATGCCACATGTCATAATTTTACTTTACAAATCTAGGCATTCAAGCCTTTGGGGACCTTTTGGATTATGCCCATCGAGAGGTAAGTGGGCCAATATTCAAAGAGGGGTTGAAACTAAGAAAACCCTAAGTATATACCATGTGGCATCATTTTCTTGTAAGTTCAGGTATTTGAGCGCTAGGTACTTTCATCACCTTGCCCACTATAAGGTAAGTGGGGCAATTTTCAAGAAAGGCTCAAAATATATAAAGCCTTGAGAACCTACCATGTGTCCAATTTAGACATGAGATCATACTTTCAACCATATTTTGCTTTTTGCACTAGCTCTCTTCATTTGGGGAAGGGTATAAGATCCTTCCAACCCTTGCCAATTCTCTTAAAAGTCCCTTGAGATAAACATGTGTCTTTCATTTGACTCCTTAGACAATTTCTCACCTTAATCATCAAAAAAAATTAAGTATAACTCTAAAATTTCATTTGGAGCCTCAAAACTTTCCTCTTAGAACACAATGCAATAAATCCTTGCATAGAGAAAGGCTTGGCTATACTTTTATCTTATCACTATGAAAATTCTTGCCATGAGATATTTAATCAAAATTTTTCAATTCCTTTAGAGCTATTAAGAATGCCCTTTATTTTCAAAAAATACCTCCTAGGAGTTCTACAAAGAGTGGAGGAACACTCCCATTCGGCAAAAGTAGGACAAAGGGCATAACTAATTACAAACATGTATTTTGATATTCCAAAGTTATAGGGAAAGTAGCTAAAATATTGACATTTATTCAGTTTGGACATGGGAATTTTATGGACAAGGCCTCATTTTCTCCCATGAAAATTTGGGCACTAACATAGGTTCTTGCTCGAGGATGGGTACCCCCAATCAGTACATAGAGAACATTAGACCTGTCACCTATCCATTAGGCCATGAAGTCAAAAGAAACAAAAACAAATGAAAAGGAGATGTATAAAATATACAAACAAAAACCAAAACAAGACCATAAGACAAAAAGGACAACACACCATATGCATATTTAAAAAGGCAAACATGGACTCAAGCTATGAAATGCTTGAGGTGTCTACCATTAACTGGTAGTTCTAAAATTTCCCCATCAATATCTTTGAGATATAATGTATGGTTCCCTATCTAATAATTAATAGTGTAGGGAAGCACCCATGAGGAATCAAATTTACCATGCTTTCCCTTGTCCTCATGCCTGCTATCCTAGAGTAGAACTAGATCACCAACTTAAAAAGCTCTTGGGGTGACTTTCTTATCAATGATCCTTTTGAGATTCTCCTTGAACTCTATATGCCTCTCATGAGCTTATCTATGAGACTCATTGAGATCAATGATTTTTTCAATTATTTCTTCATAGTGGTTCATTTCTTATTCATTCTCCACTATTTTTTGCATAAATTGGTAAGTGGGTAACTATAGATTTAGGGGTAAAATAGGTTGAGTTCCATAAATAAGATCAAAGGGGATTTTCTCAGTATATCTCTTTGAAGTCATCCTATCCACCCAGACAACAAACTTCAACTATTCACCCTATTTTCTTTTGTTAGCATTCAAAGTCCTTTTGATGATCTTCAATAAATTCTTATTACTAGACTCAGCCTACCCATTTCCTTGTGGATTATGATTGGATACATATGATAAATCAATCCCATAATTTTCACACAATTCCACTAACTATTTAGCTTTAAAGCACATAGCATTGTCACATATGATTTTAATAAGCACCCCAAATTAATAAATCATGTTATTTAATAGGAAATTGATGGCTATCAGGTGGGTTTATCTTCTAGTGGGGATTGCTTCAACCCCTTTTGTGAAGTAATCAATAGCCACTAGGATCCATTTGTGACCAACACTTGAGGCATCTAATATCTCACCCATGAAATCCATCCCCCATTTCTTGAAAGGTCCCTCAAAAGAGATTAGTTGTAAGGGAAGATATCTAGATGCATTCATTCTTCTAGAAAATCAATGTCACTTTTCACATCTTCTTATCATGGAAGCAACATCTTTGAATAATGTGGGATAGTAATATCTAGCCCTCAAAATATTGTGTGTAGTGATTTTTAGATAAAAGTGACCACCACACACACCACTGTGGAACATTTTAATCATTGAAGGAATCTCACTTTCCATTAGACATTTCAAGAGAACACCATCTAGGTTCCTCCAAGCTAGGTCATCTTGTAACATGAGATAATTTTTGGATACTAACTTTAGTGTCCTCCTTTGATTTTTATCTAAATGGGAGGGACAATTCATAGTATTCAAATAATAGACTATATATTTGTAACATGGAGATTGGTTGTACTTGGATTTAGGGTTATTAACCATCCCTTCTACATTATTCACTTCCATAGCCTATAAATATGCTACAATCATCATCTTGGCTAGACCCATGCCTCTGACCAACTTAGTAGTCGATATCTCTAAGTCATATTCTTGAATTTCGTCAACCCATTAATAACTTTTTTTAGTAGATTCACTTTAAGTTAATATGTCCTTCACCATAGTGTGAGGAACATAGGTTATAATATTTAAAATTAAAATGTAAGGCCTAAACTGCTTGATATCTTTTAAAATAGCAAAGGCTTGAGTTTCCATTATGGTATATCTTAGCTCAGATCCTTGTAGTGCCTTAATAATAAAGGCAATTGGCTAGTCATGACCTTCATCATTATTTTGTATCAACACTGTGGTAATAATATATGTGGAGGCAAATGAAAATATTTGGAAATATTTTCTATAATCTAGACTAGCAAGTACTAAGGCATTTTTCAAATCTACCTTGATATCTTGAAATGACTAGGTGGCCTTATCCTCCCACTTTATATTTTTTATCCTTCTTTAACATTAAAGTGATAGGCAGAGTAATATCTACAAAGGCTGGTTCAATGGCAAAAAGTGCATTCAATGGTTTGTTAGTTGTTTGCTTCAAAGGCTTGGTGCACTTCATTGAACCTTTGAACTGGTTCAATAAATGGTTCATCGACTAAGTTCAAAGGGACGGTTCAATGCTAAAGAAATTTTTTGAAGGACAAGTGCCCTTGCGGAGGACACTTCATCAACCAAAGCACCCTTCAGCTTGTTCAAAGCCCAAGAGAATTTTCCCTAGACTTTTTTCTATGAGAATTTTCCCTAGGTAAAATGTCCGCGGGAAACGTTCAAAGGGAATGGCCCAAGGAAAAGCCCAGGGGAAATTTGTGAAGGGCCAACGAAGGAACCCAAAGGGCAGGTGCCCTTACGGGGAACTCTCAACCATTAATTTGAGGATACTTCTCGAAGCCGAAGGATCATTTTAAAGGGCTTGAAAGGGCAAAGTCCAATCTAGAAAAGTGCCAAGCAGAAAGCCAAAAGAAGACCAAGGGGTGATACACCCGAACACGTCAAATTCAACATAGTCAACTAGCCATTGGAAACATAGTGATGGGCATGCAAAAATCAAATTGAAGATAATAAAATAACTGTTGATCCTTTGAACATATAGAATAAAATACATTCACAATTTTTAAGGCCAAGACCAACAGAAAGCAGGGAAGGAACAGAATAACAAGATTGTTGGGAGAGGATGTACACCGGAAGCACACAATTTGATTACTAATACCAAGCAACTTAATATGCGGAAATTAACCAGATTCACCAAGTAACTAGAATTCAGAATAACACATGATATGAGAGACAATACCAAATTGTATTAACACTTTATACAGAAAAGAATACAATAAAGAAGATGCCACTTCTTCTCCACCACCTTACAGAGGTTTCCCACGCCTCAAGTGAACAGTAATTCTTCTCCCCAAAGCTCTCCCTCTCACAGGTCCCAACACCCAACTCAAATACAGAGTTGGTGTTCACCTCCCCGTGCTCCACGCACACCACAAGTGCTCCACGCACTCCACAAGTACTCAAGGTACTTCAAGTAGATCTCCCATGAATCTGCAACAACCTGCAATTCAACAGACCATACTTATGGAAGGAACTCCCTTGCCTTCCTCTTACTCTATCCGAGTACAAACCTGTACTCCAAGTAGATCATGCCTGATACTGCTCCCTGTTGTGTTGCTGTCTGTATGACCTTGCACACCTGCAAATCAAGCAATGGTTCCAATCACCTGTGAACCTCGACCTTGCACACACATACACCTACAGATCAACGATCTTACTTACCATGTAGATCTCCTATATAGGCCATGCAACTGTGACCAAGATCCTACACTCTTGAAGAACCCAGCTGGCTCTCCAATCCAGCACCAACACACCTGGTACTGTGGCACTAGGAGGAACGCACCATAGCTCTACCTCACACACAGAAGGAGCTTATAATTATGCTCTCTTACTCCCTAGCACCCTTTTACAATACAACCATGAGTCTATTATATAGATCTCATCCAAACAATGATTAGACATCTAATTACCATAATTAGATCCGCAGCTATGAGTCTAAAATTAGCGCTCATCATGCAAACTCTTCGTTCGTTAGTTCACTGCCCGTAATTAACTCGCAGTCAAACTACACAGGCGACCGACGTCGGTCCCTGTCCGCCTGGGGTCGCCGACGCCGGCCGATAAATGACCGACGTCGGTTGCCTTCTGTCTTACCCTGCCGACGCCGGTTGGCCAGACCAACGCCAAACACTTCTGACACTCAGCAACTCATTCTGCAACCTCCTCCATGTCTGCATCAGTGAAGCTTTTAGCTCCACAATCCTAACAATCTCCCACTTGGAGATAAACAGCTGCACTGTACCTGTACCTGTACTCCGTCTAATCTGTTTCCTGGTTTGTATCCCTCTTCAAGCTTCCACCTGAAGACAACCCACCACACAACCTGTGGTGTACCACCTGTCATCCGAGTACCCTGCCACATCTGAACCTACAACACCTGTAGTGAAGTCCTGACCCTGCATAGCAACACCTGCTGCCGGTCCCTCTCAGAAAACCTGAGAATCCACTTCCCCGAATTGGCTCCTAACTCTCTGACAGCTCCCACTGCATGGGAATACTCAGGTCTATACCAGACCTCATGTGATTTCAGACACTGTACCTGTCCAGCCCTTAGTGTGCTCCGGTTCTGTATCCCGAACCTCACCAACACCTGATTCACATCAGCTCCCACTCGAGACAAAATCAACCTGTGATCTCCATGCCTCCCATGTCAAAGAATTCCGCTGCTCCAAACTCCCCGTGACATGCCACTGAACTAATCTTACCCTTAGCTCAGCAAAACCCTGTATGTACACCCCTGCTAGCTAGCATACTATCCACATACAGCAACAGAATGATGTCATGACTCATCATCCCCCTGGTAAGACAAAACCACAGTAGTTACCCTGACACTGACTGAAGCCATGCTTCGTCCTCCACCTGTCAAAACCTGTAACACTGTCCTACAGCTCCACAAGACCACATACCTGGTCTTCCGTCTCACGTGTCCGTTCTCTCCATTCTTCTACTAAGGAATCCATTCGTCTCTGTGCTTTTATACCTGCTGGCATCTCTACCAAGACACACCTGTCTGGTTCTCCTCCAAGGAGTCACATCCTCATCCATGCCAAGCTCACACCTGTATCCTGGATCCTTCCTGCTATACAATTAGCAACAAGTATGAAGAAGAGGAACAACAAATTTGAGGGCCTACTTACACCTTCAGTCCTCCGTATGGGTGTTTGAGACTCCTTGACAGCTTGCTGTCCACCCAAAATTCGTTACAGTGACCGACCTCGGTCACCCCACAGTCTGCATCCGACCGACGTCGGTTTCATGCGTCTGTACCTGACTACCAACCTGCCTGCACTGGTGTCCCTTCTGCCGACGTCGGTTCTCCTAACCGACATCGGTCTTAAATTCTGCCGACGTCGGTCCCATGACCGACATCGGTCTTACCCTGCCCGACATCGCCGGCTTCGGTCTGCACATGACCGACATCGGCACCTGTCTGTTCGACGCCAGTTCCTCCTGACCGACATCGGTACCTGTGTTCGCCTATGAGTGATGACTTTTTTACCCGCGAGCTCCTTTGAATCAAAATCCATGTCCAAACTGCCCTGCTCAGAAGTATCCAGCCACATCCACTGGGTTCTGTCCGCCATCTCCTCCATAAACACCAAGGCTTTCCAGTTCTTAAGCTTGTCAAATATATCTGTCTTCCGCTTAAGAACATGCATCTCCTCCCTGCTCATGTGACCAAGCCTACGAAGCCACGTCTCCGCAACAAAATAAGAATCAGTAATATAAACAAGTAGATAAAGGATACCTATTTTCTTACCACCAGCTAATTCAAGTGCATCCGCTGTGAGAGTTCTTGTGCATCTCTCATCACCCAATCTTTCTGAAGAAATTAGCCATATCTCCAAACCTGGGACCTGCATGACATTCATCAACACCTGTGTGTTGGCCGCCTGCAATTTCAGCTTCACTTTGCCTTTGCCAATCCTTTGGCAAGGCTCACCAGCTCCTCTACCTGGAACTGCATGGAAAGAGGCAACCAAATCTTTTATCCAAGATTCAACTTTATCCAAGAAACCTGCAAACACATCCTGTGCAACAACACCTGCTACATCTGTATCTTCAGTTTCTTCATGCTGATCTGTTACCAACCAACAATAATATTTTACCTGCTCTTTCTTTCCATAGGACCGTGAGTGACCATCTGTGCTTTTCAACTCCTCCATTCTTAGCTTACTTTGATCTGCAGTTGCTCTACTCCCACTCGATCAGAAACCCCTGAGAGTGACCTGTAACCAAACACAAAACCTGCTTCCTCCAACCTCAGCTCAGATACCACCTGTTGGTATCAAGCTCAAGAACCTACAACCAAGGCTCTGATACCACTTGTTGGGAGAGGATGTACACCGGAAGCACACAATTTGATTACTAATACCAAGCAACTTAATATGTGGAAATTAACCAGATTCACCAAGTAACTAGAATTCAGAATAACACATGATATGAGAGATAATACCAAATTGTATTAACACTTTATACAGAAAAGAATACAATAAAGAAGATGCCACTTCTTCTCCACCACCTTACAGAGGTTTCCCACGCCTCAAGTGAACAGTAATTCTTCTCCCCAAAGCTCTCCCTCTCACAGGTCCCAACACCCAACTCAAATACAGAGTTGGTGTTCACCTCCCCGTGCTCCACGCACACCACAAGTGCTCCACGCACTCCACAAGTACTCAAGGTACTTCAAGTAGATCTCCCATGAATCTGCAACAACCTGCAATTCAACAGACCATACTTATGGAAGGAACTCCCTTGCCTTCCTCTTGCTCTATCCGAGTACAAACCTGTACTCCAAGTAGATCATGCCTGATACTGCTCCCTGTTGTGTTGCTGTCTGTATGACCTTGCACACCTACAAACCAAGCAATGGTTCCAATCACCTGTGAACCTCGACCTTGCACACACATACACCTGCAGATCAACGATCTTACTTACCATGTAGATCTCCTATATAGGCCATGCAACTGTGACCAAGATCCTACACTCTTGAAGAACCCAGCTGGCTCTCCAATCCAGCACCAACACACCTGGTACTGTGGCACTAGGAGGAACGCACCATAGCTCTACCTCACACACAGAAGGAGCTTATAATTATGCTCTCTTACTCCCTAGCACCCTTTTACAATACAACCATGAGTCTATTATATAGATCTCATCCAAATAATGATTAGACATCTAATTACCATAATTAGATCCGCAGATATGAGTCTAAAATTAGCGCTCATCATGCAAACTCTTCGTTCGTTAGTTCACTGCCCGTAATTAACTTGCAGTCGAACTACACAGGTGACCGACGTCGGTCCCTGTCCGCCTGGGGTCGCCGACGCCGGCCGATATATGACCGACGTCGGTTGCCTTCTATCTTACCCTGCCGACGCCGGTTGGCCAGACCAACGCCAAACACTTCTGACACTCAGCAACTCATTCTGCAACCTCCTCCATGTCTGCATCAGTGAAGCTTTTAGCTCCACAATCCTAACAAAGATGAATCTAGGACCCAATTAAATTAATCAGAAAGGGAGGAATAATGAAGATAAGATCAGACTGCTAGGTAGACATTAAAAGTTGTAAAAATTTCAATTGCATGACTTATCTATCTACATTGAGAAGATCAAATGGGTAAAAAGCCCCAAAGTTCCAGCTTGTCTTCCTAACATTTCCCAATGCATCATGATGTATTATTGTTCCCGAGTCCTTCTCAAAAGTGGCTATATAAGGGACTTCCTATCATTGTAAAAGGATGATCTTCTTTTTGATAATCTAAATGAAACTCTATCGAAATTGAGAGGCATCATTGAGACTTTATGCTCAGTCTGTTTATCATATTTTGTTAATGAAAACAAGGGACTTTTTTAGACTTTGTGTTGTGATATCTTGTTTGTTTCATTGATCTAATAAGCAAGATTAGTAAATTTATCAAGAAGGTGTCCTGAAGAATCAACTGTGGAGAGACTTTGTGCCCCCATAGCTGCCTTCAGTGTGTTTGTTTTTTCATTGCTGTGTAAAGAACTTTGAAAAGACTTTGAGCTTTCATTGTTCTTCATATATCACTCTTGAGTATTTCATGTGCAGACTTTGTGTTGTGTCTTGATTTGTTGGTTACCATACTTTAGTCATATTCTACTTTTATTTCTAGGAGTATTCTTGTGGCTAATTGAACAATTCTTTTGAAAGAAGAGGAGTAATGTCTGTCATTCTCTTGAGTTCTTCCTTTGTTTTGGATACATCATCTCTAAAGAAAGAGGGATGGATGTTTGGTCCTACACTTGAGTATTATTTTCTGTTCATATATATACATAACATATCCATAAGGAACCTCCCCTTGATGAGAGGAGAGAACAGTCTCCTTCTGATGTGATAAATTTACACATTAGGATGACTAATCTTCTTGCTTTGGCTGATAAGAACTATTTTGTTTACCAGTACGCTGATAGACAAAATATTCAACCAACAGTTTTTGGCAACTTCACTAGGGATATACCCATTATCCATTTTAGTCTATCCATTCCATTCACCTCTACACCAATAGGAAAATAACACACAGTTCAAAGCCTCAAGCTTTAACTGAAGCAAAGTCAATTCTTTTCAAATTTTGTTTTACAAATTTGGTAGATTCAAGGTATACACGAAGCCAAAGGGCTAAAGGTGTCATTGATCCTATGTTTGAGTTTGTACGGTAAAGTGATTTTGATCTATTTCCTTCACCATCTCATCTCCAATGAACCAAGAGCTTCCCTCCTACTAAAGCTAGATCTCCATTACCAAATGAAGTATCTACTTCTACTATTGATAAAGCTATGCCTATAATTACCCCTTTGGGATTTGTTATCCCTCCTTTTTAGTACCCTATAATGGCAGTTCAAGGCCCCTGGGGTAATGCTTTTGGCCCTCTCAATCTTACTCCTCCTCTACATGAACTTCCATGTAGTTCTAGGAAGAATTTCTTGAAATTCCACGGTGATGGAAAAGTTCATCCTGATGAACATATTGCAGCATTCAGTATAGCTTTTGGAGTAATTGGGGTAGAGTTTTAAGATGTAGAAGTCAAGCTTTTTATTGAAACACTACAAGGTCCTGTTGTAGATTGGTTTTACCATTTATAGGCTCGATCTGTGACTGATTGGAATACTTTAAAAGCTAAGTTTGAAGCCAGATTCAAACCTGCAGAAGATGCACATATGCTTCTAGCTCAACTTACACAAATGAAAAAAGAACCGCATGAGCCTATGAGAGACTTCATAACTAAATTTGACAAGTTGAGAAATAGAATTCCTATGATTTCCAGACCTATAGCTAAAAATATTAAATGCTTTTTCATTAATTCTCAGCTACCTGAAGTTAGTTTCCTCTTGAGACGTGCTGGCCAAATAGATCTAGCTGTAGCTCAACTTTTGGCCACTAAAGTAGAAGACAATCTCATCTTAGCAAGGAAAATAAGAAGAGATCCCAATAGAAATAGAGCTTCATCATCATTTGAATTTTCATCTACAAGCACCACAGATCCAATGGTGTAGAAATTAGCAAATGAGCTCCTTGCCCTCAAAAAGCAAATGGCTCAAGAAATGTCTTATACTCCTACATACAAAAGAACATTCCCAAATCAGTCATATCAGGGCAATGTTGCTAGAAACCAAGGACAACAAAATCATCTTCCTCCTCCACAAGGGAAACTTGCCTTGGAAGCTCCTCCAACTAATTTAGCAATGGGATATCTTGAGATAAAATCAAAATTTTCTTATCAGCCTAAATTAAATCAAGAAAATGACGCTGATATCATTGAAGACAATCAATAAGAATTAGCTGGTGACTCCCACATTGCTTTCTTGAATTATCAGGATGAACCCAGAAGCAAAGGAGAAGCTTCAGATGGATCATATGTAGTGTTTACTAGGTCTAAGAATTAATCAGCCCCCAATAGGCTGATAAAGAAAAGACAAAAGAACAACCACAACCAGCAGTCACAATTGTCAAGCATGGAACAGCTCTGCCCTTTCAACCAAAAGATCCAATAATCACTCAAAAGGTAAATACATCTGTTGTGCCTTCCCCTTCTACTTTTAATTCACAAACCAGCCCACCTCCAATCCCTTCTAAAACTTAGAAAGTTGAAGTACCTTTCTCTGTACCTAGTTTGATTTAGCCATTTGACATAATTGATCATGTCGAAAAGACAAAAATACAAATGTCTAAATTTGATTACTTGCAGTTCAATCCAGATAAACTGAATAAGCTGGTCCAATATGTTAAAAATTAGACCATCCCCACAGTACAAAAGGCCAAAAAAGTGACTTTTTATTCCCCAATAAATATGCCTAGTCCAAATAATCTGATTATTATTCCTCCAGCTATTTCTAAAAAATTAGAACCCTTCTATGTTTCCCTATTAATCAATGGCCACAAGCTGAGTAATTGTATAATAGACTTAGGCACATCTGACAATGTTATGCCTGTTAAAGTCACTGAGTCTCTTGGTCTCACATTGACCAAGATGTTTGGCAGATGTTTCTCCATGGAGAACAAACAAGTGTCATTGATGGGGCATATCAAAGATGCCCAATTTGCATTTGCAGCCTTTCCGGACAAGAAGATTAAAATAATAGTATTAGTGGCTGAAGTCCCAACATCTTATGGTATTTTACTTAGATAGAATTTCTATAAGGATGTGGGAGGAGAGCTGAACATGGATCTATCTGAGGCAAGGATCTTTGTACAAGGCGTGATGAAGAGATTACTTCTTGAAAAGGAAGCAAAGTATGTAGTCACCAAGACGTCAGCTCCTGAAGCTCAAATCCTTTTTAAATCCACAAGTATGGGTAATTAATTTTTATATATAGATAATGAAGAAAGAACCTCCATCTTTGATGAAGGAAAGTCTAAAGTAAAGCCAGTGTCTGATGAGATTTGGACTCTAGAATTTGATGGTAGTTGTTCGTCTTCTAGTTCTAGAGCCGAAATTGTTTTGATATCTCCTCAAGGAGATATGTTCCCTTCATCATATAAGTTACAATTCAGCAACACAAATAATACAACTGAATATGAATCGTTGTTGTTGGGCATGAAGGCTATTTAAGAAAGAGGCATCAAGTGTCTTCATGCTAAAGGGGATGCCGAATTAGTGGTCTGCCAAGTGAAAAATTCATATCAAACCAAGAATGAAAGGCTGCGCCATTACCATAATATTTTTTGGGATCAAATTGAAAGCTTTGATGCTTTCAACATTTCTTCCATTCCAAGAGAATCCAATGATAGAGTTGATGCACTTGCTATTTTAGGAACTCTTTTAGTTCCACATTCTGATTTTAAAGAAGCCAAATATACCGTTAAGCTGATTTATAGGCCAAGTGTTCCTGATAATGCTGATCATTGGCAAATTTTCAATGATGATAATTAGATCATTGCCTTTTTGGAAAGAAAAGACAATTTTGAACAGCTATATTTGAAGGTAGCGAATCTCAGAAGTCTGAATTAATTTTTGAATCTATTTCAGATGTAAATGAAGAGTTTATATAGCTAAAAGGAAATAAAATTCCTAAAGGCCTGGTTTTTCTCAAAAAGTTGTTTGACAAGCATGATAGATTTGTCAAGCAACAACAGACAGATTCAAATTTATCTCAGGGATTTGACCAAGTGAATCTGACCAACGAAGAAAATCCAAAAATGGTCAACATTGGTAAGTGTTGTACACCTAAAGAAAAATTCAAATTTACTTCTTTGCTTCGTCAATACATTGATGTCTTGGCATATTCATACAAAGATCTGAAGTCTCTCAGTCCTGATGAAATCCATCATCATATTCCTCTCAAGGCTGATTCAATGCCTTACAAGCAGAAATCCAGACAATACAATTCAAAGATTTTAGGTACAATTATGTCTGAGATTCAAAAAATGTTAAATGCTAGAATTATTTTTCCAATCCATCATTTTACATGGATTGCAAATATAGTTCCTGTAAGGAAGAAAAATGGTGAAATCTGCATTTGTGTTGATCTCTAGAATCTAAATTAGTCTTCTCTGAAAGACAATTACCCTTTGCCAATCATGGACCAAGTGATCCAAAAAGTAACAAGATCAGAAATGTTATCAATGTTGGATGGCTTCTCAAGCTATAACCAAGTTGAAGTTGTTGAACCTGATCAACACAAGACTGCATTCATCATGCCTTGGGGTACTTTTGCATACAAAAGAATGTTGTTTGGATTAATAAATGCTGGCACTACCTTTTAGAGAGCTATGGATATAGATTTTAAAGATGAAATGGCAAATTCATAGTTGTATATCTTGATGATTTAACTGTCTTTTCAAAGTGCCAATCTGATCATATGCGCCACTTACAACAAGTGCTAGATCAATGCCAGAAAAATGGTATTTCTTTGAATCCTAAAAAGTGTATTTTTAGAGTGACAAAAGGAAAACTCCTTGGACACATTGTGTCCAAAGAAGGCATAAAGATTGACTCAGACAGAGTCAAGTCTATTCAAGAGCTGAATTTGCCTGCAAGTAAGAATGTTGTTCACTCTTTCTTCAAAAAAGTGAATTTCTTACAGAGATTCATCCCTAAATTTGCTGAGAAGACAAGACACATTGTAAATATGATGAAAGGAAAGACTACCTTCAGCTGGACCAAAGAAGGCAAAGCAACATTTTAAGATATCAAAGTCACTATTGCTCATGCCCCTACCTTGGTCTGCCCAGATTACCACAGAGATTTCACTATATACAACTATGTATCTAAGCATACTCTTTCATCTATTCTTGTCTAACAAGACAAAGAAGGTATGGAATCTCCCATCTCTTTCATGAGTTGCCCTCTGATAACTCATGAATTGAAGTATTCAAATATAGATAAGCATGCTTATGCCTTGTTAAAAGTAGTCAAACACTTTCACTTCTATATTCTAAATTCACATACTACTGCCTTAGTTCCTGATAGTATAGTCAAGTCTATTTTAACTCAGCAAGAATTTGGCATAAAGAGAGGTAATTGGATTACAAAGATCCAAGAATTTGATCTAGATATCAAGCCAAAAAATCTGGTCAGAGGTAAAGGTCTTTGTTGATTAATGGCTGATAATAAGCCAAAAGATACATAACTCAAAGAAGCTGAAGTAGACAATATGCCAACAGTCCTTTCTATTTCTACTACCAATGAATGGTATTCAGATATTCCCTATTTTCTAACTTATGGAGAATGTCCTACTCATTTTTCTTACAAAGAGAGGAGAACCATCAGATTGAAAGCTGCCAATTTTGTCCTTTGGGACAATGGCCTGTACAAAAGAAACATAGATGGAGTTTTTCTTCACTTTGTAGACAAAGAATAGCAGACCCAACTCTTGAAATCTTTCCATAATCTAGCTTGTGGAGGACATTTTTCTACTCTTGTGACTGCTCACAAAATTTTGAGAGCCAGGTATTATTGGCCGACTCTTTTCCAAGATGCACATAAATGGGTAAGGAAATGTGAACTTTGCCAACAATTTGTTGGAAGACCCAAGTTGGTTGCTCTGCCTCTTAACCCAGTAATCATAGAGGAACCTTTCCAGTAGTGGGGACTCAATTTTATTGGGACAATAAATCCATCATCAAGTGCTAGACATGATTATGTCCTTACAGTGACTGATTATTTCACTAAGTGGGTAGAAGCAATCCTGACAAAGCATGCTACCTCAGAAATTGTATGCAACTTCTTGAAAGAGAACATCATTTCCAGATTTGGAGTCCCACTCAAAATTGTTACTGATAATGAAGCTTGTTTCACCTCTCAATAAATCATGTAATTCTATTTTTATTGTGGAATTATGCTCTCTCATTTTTTTGATTATTTTTTGTAAGGGAATGGACAAGGTGAGTCCAGCAATAAAAATTTGGTAACTATTATCAAGAAACTTGCAGATGATAATCAAAGGAAATGGCACAAAGCATTGGTAGATGCTTTGTGGGCTGATAGGATCATGCCAAAAAGGCAATTGGTGTGTCTCCTTTTCAACTTTTCTATGGTATTAATGTTGAGATACCAATCACTTTAGAGTTACCAGCCTTGAAATTGGTGAAAGCTATTGAAGATCAGAAATATGAGAGTTCTCTTGACAAAAGAATCATGTGCCTGACTCAGCTAGAAGGACAAAGAACCATGGCGGTGGATAGAATTGTTGTTCATCAAAATTTTATAAAGAAACTTTTTTATCAAAAAGCTAGAAATTGTGATTTTTAGATTGGGGATAAAGTCCTGCTGTGGGACAAAAGAAGAGAGCCAAAAGGGATGCATGGAAAGTTTAACTCCCTTTGGAGAGGCCCATTCACAATTCATCATCACATGGGTGAAAATAGCTTTTTGTTAAAATACCAAGATGGCACGCTCTTTTCTCTGCCCCATAATGGGCAGCATCTGAAACACTTCAATTCGTGAAGTGTCAGATGATTGCCTCTGTATATATGTATACTTGTACAATTTTAATTTCTATTTTGTTTTGTTTATTTTCATTCTTGTTGCCTTTCATTTTTGGAAAGCATGACTCCTAAGCCCAATGGTACACTTGAAGACACTAGAGTTTTTGAATTCTACTCCTTCCAATTCATTTTGCAATTAACAGAAGTTCCCCAACTGGAGCCAGCTATTGTCTTCCAAAAATAACAGTCATTTTTGGAACAACATTTGAATTATTTTGGTTCTAAAAACCAAAATAATATCTTCCATTTTCAAAATTTATCTTAGATATTCAAATTTCTGATTTTTAGAGCTTCTCAAAAAATCTATAGACTCTACAGGGTTAAATCTATAGACTCTATAGGCTTGAATCTATAGACTCAGTAGGAAGAAAAATCTACAGACTCTACAGGAAAAGGAAAATCTACAGACTTCTACAGGTGGTTTTCAGTCAAAAGAATTGATTTTCAACATTTGTTCATTTTCCAGGATTGGTTCAAAGTTTTGGTTCAATTGAAAATCTTCATTAACAAGCATCTGAATACAAAAGGAGACCTAAATCATTGAACCGTTGAACCATTGAACCAATTTGGTTCAAAGTTTTAACGGGTTTAAAGTTCAACAAGTTCAATGTCATTGGCAAAAGTTAAGCACTTCATAAAGGTTCAAAGTTTAGTCGCTTCAATAGGTTCATCGACTTCCAAAGATTTGGTCAAATCAAAATGACTTGAACCATTGAACCATTGAACCAATTGGGTTCAAAGGTTCAACAGGTTCAAAGGTTCAACAGTCAGTTCAACCAAAGGAACATTTCAATCACTCAGTTCAACCAAGTAGTTGAATGCTTTATTTCACTTAGATGGTTCATTTCCTTTGTTTTAACATCTTTTGGTTCAATCATTTGGTTTGTCAGTTAGTTTAAGGCTTTCATTGAACTGTTGAACCAAATTTTTGGTTCAACATCTTGGTTCAACGAAAAGGTTCAACAACAGGTTTATCGCTTTTTGGTTCAAAAGGCACTTGGCTTGCTTCATTGAACCATTGATCCAATTCAACGGATAGGTTCAATCAAATAGTTCAAATCTCAGTTTAAAGGCAAGTACAAATTTTTGGTTCAATGCTTAGTTTATAGGCCTATTTTATTCATTTGAACCATCAGCTTGAACCATTGGCTTGAACCATTTTGGTTCAAAGCCTTGGTTCAACCGATTAGTTTTATGTATTGGTTCAATGGCAAAAAGTGCATTCAATGGTTCATCAGTTGTTTGCTTCAAAGGCTTGGTGTGCTTCATTAAGCCTTTGAACCAGTTTAACAAATGGTTCATCGACTAAGTTCAAAGGGACGGTTCAATGCTAAAGAAATTTTCTGAAGGACAAGTGCCCTTGCGAAGGACACTTCATCAACCAAATCACCCTTCGGCTTGTTCAAAGCCCAGGAGAATTTTCCTCTGACTTTTTGTCCATGGGAATTTTCCTTGGGGAAAATGTCCATGGGAAATGTTCAAATGGAATGGCCCGAGGAAAACACTGAGGGAAACTTGTGAAGGGCCAACGAAGGACCCTGAAGGGCAGGTGCCCTTATGGGGAACTCTTGACCATTAATTTGAGGATACTTCCCAAAGTTGAAGGATCATTTCTCAGGGCCCGAAAGGGAAAATTCCAATCTAGAAAAGTGCCAAGCGGAAAGCCAAAAGAAGACCAAGGGGTGACATGCCCAAACACGTCAAATTCAATATAGTCAACTAGCCATTGGAAACACAGTGATGGGCACACAAATTTCAAATTGAAGACAATAAAATAACTGTTGATACTTTAAACATACAGAACATAATACATTCACAATTTTTAAGGCCGAGACCAGCAAAAAGTGGGGAAGGAACAAAACAACAAGATGAATTTAGGACCCGATTCAATTAATCAGAAAGGGAGGAACGATGAAGATAAGATCAGACCACCAGGTAGACATTGAAAGTTGTAAAACTTTCAATTGCACAACTTATCTACCTACTTGAGAAGATCAAATGGGTAAAAGGCCCCAAAGTTCTAGTTTGTCTTCCTAACATTTCCTAACACATCATGATGTATTACTATTCCTAAGTTCTTCTTAAAAGTGGCTATATAAGGGACTTCCTATCATTGTAAATGGATGATCTTCTTTTTGATAATCTGAATGAAACTCTACCAAAATTGAGAGGCATCATTGAGACTTTGTGCTCAGTTTGTTTATCATATTTTGTTAATGAAAACAAGGGACTTTTTCAGACTTTGTATTGTGATATCTTGTTTGTTTCATTGATCTAATAAGTAGGATTAGTAAATTTGTCAAGGTGTCCTGAAGAATCAACTATGGAGAGACTTTGTGCCCCCATAGCTACCTTCAGTGTGTTTGTTTTTTCATTACTGTGTAAAGAACTTTGAAAAGACTTTGAGCTTTCATTGTTCTTCATATATCACTCTTGAGTATTTCTTGTGCAGACTTTGTGTTGTGTCTTGATTTGCTAGTTACCATACTTTAGTCATATTCTGCTTTTATTTCCAGGAGTATTCTTGTGGCTGGTTGAACAGTTCTTCTGAAAGAAGAGGAGTGTTGTCTGTCATTCTCTTGAGTTCTTCCTTTGTTTTGTATACATCATCTCTGAAGAAAGAGAGATGGATGTCTGGTCCTACCCTTGAGTATTATTTTTTGTTCATATATATACATATCATATCCATAGGGAACCTCCCCTTGATGAGAGGAGAGAACAGTCTCCTTCTGATGTGATAAATTTACATATTAGGATGACTAATCTTCTTGCTTTGGCTGATAAGACCTATTTTGTTTACCAGTATCCTAATAGACAAAATATTCAACCAACAAAATGCATCACAATACTTAATCATAGAAGTAGTACCACTGGGTTTGATGTCTTTTGGTAACCTTCTCAACACCTTAATAAATCTAGAATTTAAATCCTTCACACACTTGTTATGATTCTTCTTGAGGCTCTCAAATTTAGGAATTAAGAATCTAGGGTCAATGCTAGTACCATATTGCATCTTAAATGCATCAATCATATCTTTCCATGTGTCTATAGATCCATTGAGGAGGGATTTGAACCACTCTTAAGCCCCATCTTCAAGTCTATTCACAAAGAGTTCTATACACACATCTTCTAGATCTATTTAAATATCTTCAATGACATTTAAGAAGGCTTTCAAATGTTTCTCCCTAGATATATCATTGTTCCCTTGAAACATAGGTAATATATTTTTAGTCTTTATAGGGATCTCATTGGGGAAACTAGGCATACCATTAAAGTTAATAGGTCTCAACCTTGGGATCATAAATGGTCTACATTTATTAGCCTAAACTTGATCATCTTCTCTATCATTATCATTATCCACATTAAACATCCTCCTTCTCACATCATGGTCTCCCATTTTTGAATCTAAAGATGAAGATGAACCAAGGGATGGTTGAGAATGAATACTATGTGGAGAAATTTAAAGAGGATAAATAGAGTGAATCCTTAATGGCTTAGTGGGAGGAGAAAGACTTCTTTGTAGAGAAGGAGCTTGAATCACAAGGAGATTATATTTATTTGACATGCTCTGGTATCCTTCAACCAAAGGGATATTATAGAAAAGAGGGTAAATATAGTGAGGGATAGATTAATCGGGTCTTACTTGATCACCTGAGCTTTAGCCTACAATAATCTTCTAGACTTGTCTCCTTCTAGATGGAAATTTTAACTTAGGGATAAGCTCCTTTGATGGATTCTTCTAAAAGGAAGACCTAATACCCTCCATATTTGTCAATCTAAAGAAAAATATTCAAAATAGAGAAGAGTATATATATAGTAGGCACCAATATTTAAACCTCAATATAATAGAGTCACCACTAGAAGTAGGACTTCTAAACTAGAATAAACAAAGCTACACATAGCAATTGATGAGATACCAACTCTCAGACATTGAAAACAACTTAAATAATGTTTAATAACTTCTCACAACATAAGGGCAAACATCCCTAATAGAGTCACCAAGAAAAGATACAAATATGCCAATGAACCAAAGATAAACAACTCATTTTAGTAACTACATAGAATGAAATAAATAAAATACTTATAAATCTTATACAAGCATTCCCCATAACAAGGGTAACAAAAGATGTCCCAACAATGGCACCCAAAAAGTGTTGGTTTTTAGTTATACACCTCTATCATTCAACCTTTCACACATGAAGAGGATGGCAAGTTAAGATTAGAAACCACTAATATTTCATTATAGCTAGGGGAGGGTTTAACATCTAAAATGGAATGAATAGATAAAATGATTAGGATGCACCTATAGAGGGTATGGTTAACTCCCTGCTACTTTTAGATCTACTTGAACCAAGGTGAGAGGACCTACTAAGGTAGATTACTCACATGAAGTTTTTTACTTCAATATCCATGAGGATCATTAGTATAAAAAGGGAAATGTGACCAAATCAAAACCAAACTTATACACTTCACCCATGAAGGGTTGTCATGTGAAATACACAAATGCTTTACATCATATAGAAGATACTAAAGATAGATGAAAGTGTGGCTATAATTTTCATTTTGAAAACTATTTCAAACAATAGGGAGTAAATGAGAGTTACATCACTAAGACTTAAAGCACACATAGTGAATATAGTTCAAACATGCAAGGTTTTATGCATTTGCAAGGCAAACAACACTTAAAATATGGAAATAGTGTGTTATCTATAGGGTGAGATAGGGTAAAACTATATTTATTAGAATTATGGATAAAGGTGTGGATGGCTAGTAGATGAGCATGAATAAGTTCAAAAAAATAGCTATATTATCTTCATTAACAAATGATTTTTAGTTCAGAAATAGATGAAATGAAATCATGCACAAATGATCCTCAAAATTTTACAATCAATGCTACAAATCACCCTTCAAGAATTCCATCTAATTGAATTCATGAGCCTAGGACTACTCTTTAAAATGATATCAATATCCTATTCCCAAATCTCAAAATATAAAGGATTTTATACTCTAGGTATATAACCTAAATGATTACCATAAAGAAGAATACATCAGATAACCAATCTATCAAGCATGTAAAATAGAGCATTATACTTCAATGATAGGAAGGAACATTAAACCTTGAATAGATTCCATTTATCAATTGAATTAAAGATAAATATAACATGTCTTGAAAAATAGATAATATAATACTATGTAAAATAATTATGTAACAAGGGAAACATTTTGAATTCTCTCAAATCTTTCCAATGATTTTACAATAGAAATAAATTTAGCACCAAAAAATCACATAGGGAGAACTCTCCTAAGCTATAGCTTTAGACTCAAAAATTAACTGACCTATATAAAGGGACAAACCCCCTTTACTTATACAATTTTAGCTAAGATTAACATATTCTTAAAGATGTCCAAATGGAAAATTCTTTCATGGGCTTGGAGTCTATTCAACATTATAACAAACATGATTCCTCAGATTCATGCTTATGCTTATATGATGATGGCAAACTTGATACTCCATTATGATGGAATATTTTTAGTTATACACATGGAAAATTCTACAAGGGACAAAAAAACCTTTGTCTCTTAGCACAACAAACAAAAACATCCTTTCCCTATACAAATTATTATTGAAACTAAATTTGAAAGGGACATACCACTAATGAGTAGAATACAATGGTTTACCAATGGGAATGGAGAAGAAAAGAGATAAAATAAGAGAGAAGAAGAGAGAAGAGTGGTGTCATCTTAGAAGGAACCAAAATATTTGGTCATGCTCCAAAATTGATGTTGATAATTAAATCCTTTACCAGCCTATTCTTATAATTGGTATATTTGTCAATCATCAAGGTAATATTATTTTGGTTTGGGCATACTTGGTATTTGAACTTGGCATTTTAATCTTCAAGACAAGTGGAAACCTTTTAAATCATGGCCCATTTCTACCCAACTAGTGCCTTGAGTTGTCACAAGATTTCTCAAGTGATATCAACTACATTATTTTTTTGGCATCAAATGCCCCTTACAATGCATCAATGAGGCTTTTCAAGGCAATGATTATTGCTTCTTTCATCAAATCACCTACACCATCAATGTTCACTATTTTTTTGAGGGTGGGATCTATTACCTTCATCATGGTCTTGAGAGATTTCTCTTCTCCTTTAAAATAAAATACACCATCCTTTAACATCATCAACTGATGTTTGATTACCAATAGATATTCCCTAGGCCTTTTGTGATCATCAAAAGAGATGATATTCTCTGCCACTAAGACATCCATGCCCATATTGTAAATTTCATCCACCTTGGGTTGGATATTTTCCTAGTTCTTTATGTCTATGTTGTAAAAGAACATTTAGGCTTTACAGTCTCCTTTTTTATCCACTATGTCATCTAAGAAGTCTAATGCCAAGTGGATTATTTATTTGGCTCTAGTGCTCAAATCTTATTTCCAATATTCTATGGCCCATCCTCTAGCTTTTAGATCATCACCTCAGCTAACATCTAGTGATCCTATAGATAAGAGAGGAAGGTCTAGAGCCTTAATGGTAGTTGGAGTTACTATGTTAGACTCACTCAATAAATTTTTCAAGTATTGGATCATAACTTAATTTTGTGCTTTCAATTCTTCCATAGAAGCTTTATATTTGTTCATTCTAAGGGCTACCATACTTGCCAAAACTTTTAAGTTATGTTTTATTTCATTCTTGGAAGGCTCCCTTAGATCATAGTGATAAAATATGTAACTTTCAAGGGGAACATCCTTCTTCATGAAAACTTATGGGGGAGTTTCTATTTCCATATTCCTTTCATCTGCATTAGTATACATGGTCCTCGAATGTATTTTGGCCTTCTTTGGTAGTTTAGCCTTGTATGCTTGGGAAATATTCATTACATCAATATCCCCTACTTTGCTCAAAATTCTCTATTTTTCCTTAACCTGCTCTATGAACTAGAGAAGGGGTCTAGTCTAAAATCCCATCGATGTGGTGGATATTGATGTAGTCTTTAAGATAGAAAATGGTGGCATTACTAAAACATTTGATAAAGGGAGTGTCAAGGGAGTAGGCTATGAAATTAGCATGAACTACTCAGTATCCTTGTCACTCTCTAATTCCTCTTCATATTTCTTGTTAGCTCCATCTTCCCCTCCTGGGTCTATCTCTACTTACTCTAGAACCTCAAAATCTAACATGATCTGATGGGACTCCATGAGTAATTTAAGCTCCCCTATTCCATGAGCTAACTATAAGGTCTTGTAACCACTTCACCTTCCTTATTAGGTTGAGTCCTTGGGTTGAAAAGGGATATGGTAACTTCCTTATTGCCTTTAGGTAACTCTTCACCAATCATGGCTTTAGGATCTTTATTGTAGGTCAAATAATGAACCTTGATGAGAGGAAGGAGACCTTAGGGTACTTTAATAGAAGTAATATTTCCCAATATGCCTTCATCAACATCTTTATTTGTCTCCAAATGGGTGGGGGTACCCATTTTCAAGTTTTTTCCCCCACCTTCCTCTACATTTACCTTCTCATCTAGTGTTAAGTTTGACACCTTTAGAGGGGAAGGAACATTTGGCATTATTTTGAAAGCTACTTGTTCTTTTTTTTGTTCCTTCACCTCTACATTACCAATGGGGATTTGATCATCATGCTCTATCTCTATCCCATTCTTTCCATCAAATTTTTAGTGTCCTCAACTTCATCATCCTTATCTTAGCTTGGGGGTTGAGTGATGACATCTTTAACAAATGCCACTATATCTGAGGAGAATGTCTCCTTCTCATGAGGTGCTTGAGCTTGGGTAGTCACCTCAACTCCAAACTATACTATATCATTAAAGGGAAAAGGATTATTTGAGGTAAAAACATCCTCCTCATTACCTCCATCCTTTACTCTTGAGGTATCTTATTTGGTAAAAATCCTACCATCAGGGTCTTCATTAAGATCTATAGTCTTTCCCTTAGATTTCTTTACCCAGTATTCACTTGAGGGGGAGTGAATGCATGTTACTTCTTCAATAGTTTATAAATAAGCCTCCTTTCATGTGAGTCTTCATCATTGATCATATCCCCTAATCTCTAGGTGAATGAAGACTGTTCCTCTATTTTTTTCAAGGAGACTTCTTTGGAGAGCACATCTCAGAATGCAACCTCTTTCCTCTTTTTAGGACTTATAGCTAGAAGCTATAACATTTTCTTGTGTATAATTTTTCTTAGGCTACTATATATCTCATTCTCCTCCCCTCTTTCTTATGTATGTTCTTGGGGGAGGATCAACCACTAGTTATTATGCATGTGGGGTAACAACTAGATCAATTATTGGGGTAGCTACCAAAATAGATGGCATTACTAGGGCTCCCTTGGTTGAAATGGATATAGGGGTAGCACTAGCTAGTTAAACCTCCCTTATGGTAATTTTGTCCCAATTTTTTACCAGGCTTGTTAACTTAGAAAATGATAGACCCACTTTAGATTTGATGTCATTATCAATTCTATATCAATTATTTTGGTGAAATCAATATCACCAACCTTGCAGTTACCCCTACCCTTCATTAGTGTTGTTAAATTCAAAGGATCACTGGTATATGCTAGAAGAAAACCTTTCAAATCATTGATTTGTCTAAACTCTTAGAGTGCAAGGGTATCATAAGCACCCAGTTCAACCCCCTATTATTTCAACCACTAGAAGGTTATCATAACTAGAAAATATCTCCATGTAATGGAATCATTTTATTTGACACTAAAATCCACCTATTATATAGGCTAAGCCTCAACATTGGAATCATTGTACACTCTAGATAGTGTCATCTTGTCATCTACCATGTATTTAGGGATGGGGACAATCTTGTAGGAAAGAACCTCTTGTACTATTAATCTCATGAATTCCTATTTCCTAACATCTTATTTGGTGGTGAAATCAAATGATATATCTTCATAGTGTGAATTATGCATGATCACACTTATTGATATATTTACTAACCACTTAATATCATAATTTGGCCTGGGTGGCATTTTGTCAATATTATAATGAACTATTTCCTATTCCAATCCTTTTGATTTGGTAAGATAATGACATGAGTAGTATCCTATCTCCACTAGAAATTTGAAAGGATTATTTATATTATTGGCAGTAATAATCTCATGTGGATGCATGATTTGCCTAATCAATTCCATTATTACAAATTTATCATCCAAGTACCTCGACAACTTGTATGAATATCTTGAGTAACCACTGACCTTGATGTATGTAAAAGTCTTAAATTGAATGTATGAGGTGTTATAAATTATGTTCTTGGCCACCTTAGTCATTCTATTGAGGCTCCTTAAGGGAAAAAAGACACTCATCAGAGTGTTGAAGAAGTAGTTATGCAATTTGTAGAATTTTTTCTTGAACCCTTCTAAAGTAACTTCTAGGCATACTTCATATATATTCATTCCTGAAGGGTTCCTAGTAATCCTTTATAAATTCTTGTTGTGCACCAAGATATACATTAAATAAGAGGACATAAAAAGTACCTGTGATTGCCTCACTTGAAATAATTTCACTATGAAGCTGCATCATTCAAATATGTAAATTATTACTCAAGATAGCAACCCAGTCTAGCTTCTTCTTTCCCTCCAACATGAAGATTAAGCTTAAGAACATCCAAAGTTCAAATATCTATAGTGGGAATTATATATATTCAAGTAGCCATGGCTATCATGTATTGGGGTAACTCACTAAACTCTATCAGCTTTAGGTTTTTTGACATATAGGAAACCTTTTGCCTCTTCTTAGCGATCCAACAAGAATTCATAATATCCTATACCCCCTTGTCATTTTCCTCTACATATTACTAGCACTCCTCCAAAGTAAGTGTGATACTCTCTAATTAGGGAGTAATTATAAGCATGGTACTAAGGGCCATGGGGATAAATAAACAAACAACTAATTGACTTCCATCAATAATGGTCCTAGTGTCTGGGTAATAAACTCTAGCACATGCAATAACTAACTCAGGGTATGGGGTAGCTAAAGGGAATGTTTTCTTAGGGACCATATATCTCATGCCAAGGTTGGAGACAACTAAGTGAGGGTTTGGACACTACAAGACATTCAATAGAGATACAAAATCTAACCCTTGAACATTTGTATCTCTAATCCCATCAAGATCAAAAATAATGTTTCCATTTCTCTCAAACTTACTAGTGTAATACTCTATACTAGAGTAAATTATTCACCCTAATCACCCTCTAAATACCTTATAACTCCCTTAAATAACATAATATGAGAGAGTAGAAGAACACTTAATGGCCATTTTGAGGGTTGTATGTAATTAAATCTAGAAAATCCATGAAGAATTCATTGTAATCATTATTTCTACTCTGTACTTAGCTATGACACATAAATAACTTGAAAGCAAAAGTATTAGCTCTAAATGTAAAAGGTGAATGCAAAATGAAGACAAATGCTTAATTATAATCCATTACATTTTGAGATTAAGGTTGCCTTTAATGCTTCAAAGCATAACATTTAATCGCTAACTACCCCATTAATCACTTATGTTCCTTTTTAAAAAAAAAGAAATTAAGGGAAAAACACCAATGTTACCCTTATGATGAGTACTCCCTTTTACAACACATGGGCCTATATATGCAAGATTCACATTTTGGCACTTTTTAGGGTTGTCAAAGACTTTTGTACTTTCTCACTTGTTATTTTCCACTAGTACAATGTTGTGATAAGCTTTGAGCTCCCTATAGGGCTAAGAATGCCATGTGTCATAATTTTTATTTACAAATTTGGGTGCTTGGGCCTTTGGGGACCTTTTAGACAATGCCCACCAAGAGGTAAGAGGGATAATATTCAAAAATGGGCCAAAAATTGAGAAAACATCAAGGAGTTACCATGTGGTATCACTTTTCTTGTAAGTTTGGGTATTTAGGCTCTTGGGATTTTCAAAACCTTACCCATCAAAAGGTAAGTGGGGTGATTTTCAAGAAAGGACCAAAATATCTAAAGCCTTAAGAACCTACCACATGTCTAATTTAGATGTGAGCTCAGACTTTCAACCATATTTTACTTTTTCACTAGTTCTCTTCATTTGAGGAAGGGTAGAAGATCCTTCTAACCCCTAAAAATTCTCTTAAAATTCACTAGAGATAAATGCATATTTTTATTTAGCTCATTAGGTAATTTCTCACCCTAATCATCAAAACACATTAAGTGTAACTTGGTAATTTCATCTAGGGCCCTAGAACTTTCCTCTTAGAATATAATGATATAAATCCATGTATAGAGAAAGGATTGGTTATAATTTTATCTTATCATTGTGAATCTTCCTACCATGAAATCCTTAATCAACATTTCAAAATTCCTTCAGAGCTATTGAGAGTGCCTTTTATTTTCATAAAGTGCCCCTGGGAGTTTTGAAAAGAGTGGAGAAACACTCCCATTCAAAAAAAGTAGGATAAAGAACACAACTAATTATGAACATGTATGTAAATATTATGAAAGACTAGAGCATGTGGCTAAAACATTGACATTCCTTCATTTTGGACATAGGAATTTTACTGACAAGGGCTCAATTGCTCCCATATAATTTTGGGCATGAACACTAGCATTATATTTCGATAGATTAGAACTTTCTATATTTAGAACATTCTTCTATAAAAGAGAGTATAACACAAAAAACATACTGCACTTTTGATCTTCATTGATTATGAATATTTCTTTGATTCATTTGTCAAAATGCACTTGTAATAAGATCAAGGTGGTAATAGGACAAAATATGAGTAATATTTCTATAATACCCCTAAACATGGATGAATATGAATATGGAAAGATAGAAAAAAAACATAAATGTCCCTAGGTAGGAACATTTAGAGATTAGAGTGTTACAACTGTAAGCATGAAATAACTTAATATGCATGATATTCATTGGCTCATCAAATTTATCAACATCTTTGGAAGCTAATACATAAGCACCAAAACCATATTTATCTATAATAATAAAATGACCTAACCAATTTGGTTTAAATTTACCTTTCTTTTCCCATTTAACATTATTATTCCTTTGATTCTCTTTGAGCATGAGATCACCAAGATCAAACTCTCAATAAATAATCATTTTGTTACAACCTTGTCATTATCAATTCTAATAAAATTTTGAGTGATTAAGGGTGGCTAGCTATTTTTCATCTAGAAGACCTAGCTCTGCTAATCTACCTACTCTATATTACTATTCATCTAGAATATATGGTAAAGAAATGTGCAAAGAAGGTAGCTCTAATTCAATATGCAAACAAATTTGTAATCATATGTCAATTAAGAGGGTGTGGCACCTATAGAGGTATATACATTAGTACATTATGGGAGCATAAGGTTTGGAAAATTTTCAAATGCCAATCATGATCATTAGTAATAATAATATTTAGAATTTTGACCAATGTATTATTGGAAGCTTCAGCTTGACCATTACCTTGAGGGTAATATGGCATATAAAAATCATGACTAGTGTGAAATTCATAACAAAGGTCAACAACATATTTATTTTTAAATGATCCACTATTATTAGATATAATGGTGGATGGAATATCATAGTGATAGATGATATGATTTAGAATGAACTTTGAAATATTCTTTCTAGTATTATAATTAAGAGGGAATGCCTCTATCCATTTTGTAAAATACTCAATTTTAGTAATAATGTGATTCTGATAATAAAAATAAGTAGGGTTCATCTTGCCAATGAGATCAAGTCCCCATGTTGAAAATGACCAAGTGGTCATAATTGGTCAAAGTGCCTGGGATGGAGCATGGATAAGACCACCATGTGGTTGGAATGGCAAACATTTATTAACATATAAGCATGCATCTGAATCTATAGTAGGCTAGTAGTATCTAGTACAAAGAAGATTTTTAGATTTAAAAAAACCACTATTTCATGCTCCAAAAATCCCTTCATGAGCCTCCCTAAGTGTTAATTCAAAATTTCCCATATTTAGACAATAAAGAAAAGTTCCCTCTTAGCTTATATGATTGAGCGTGTTACCAAAGATGGTATAATAGGAAGTGTTTTGAAGGAAGGATTTGGTTTGGTTCCAAGATAAGTTAGGGGGAATGACTTTATCTTGTAGGTATGAATAGATATCAAAATACCAAGGGGAATTGGGACCAACAATAACATAAATCATTTTGGTAGCTGAATAGGTATGTGATGGAATAAGAAGGTTCTTAATCATAGATTGATAATCTTTGATAATTGAAGTAATTTCAATCATGAACCCAATAGTAGCCATAGTATCTATAAATCTATTGTTGTATCTTAGAACATGTTTGAATTGGATGAATTGAAATTTAAGTTTGAGCTCATCTACCAAACTTTTATAAGGTACCATTTTATCATATTTATTCTAGTATTGATTAGTGACTTAGTTGATACTAAGCTGAGAATCTCCATAGAGTTGTAGATTTTGAATATTTCACCTTATGGCAAGATGAAGTCCAACAAGTAAAGCTTCATATTCAATAGTGTTATTTATTCATGGGAAATTAATGTGAAAATCCTTGGGAATAATATCTCCTTGTGGTGTGATAAGAAGTATTAAAATTCCTAATCAATGTGATGTGAAATATACATCAAACTAAATATTCCATTCATGTGCTTCAATTAGGCTCATTATAGACTCATTTATAAAATACATCATCATAGGACATAAATGTTGAAGAGGATCTTCTTCCAATTGATTTGTTATCACCTACCCTCTTATAGATTTTTAATGTGTGCAGTCTATATTAAAATCATTGAGCAACATCACCCATTTATCCATATAACCAATTAAGGATGCTATTTCCAATAGATATTTTAGAGGGTCTATTTTATCAATCAACATTATTTTATTGTTTAACATGTAATGTCTTAGATTTTGCATAACAAATACTAATGCAATACAAGTGTTTTCCATTTGTCTATAGTTTTGCTCATAGGATACCAATATTTGGTTTAGATAATACACGACTCTTTCATTTCATTTATCATCATGTTAAGATAAGAGTGACCTTAAGGCATTTTTAGTTATATAATTGTATAATAAAAAGGGATTTCCTAGCATTGGAGGAACAAATATAGGATACTTATACAAATATTTTTTTAGATGGTCAAAATATTCCTAGCATTATTAATTCCATTGAAAATTAGTCCCATTTTTCAAACTATGGGTAAAAGGGTGACATCAATCATCTAGTTAAGAAATGAAATGTTGAATGACCTGGATCTTCCATTGTATTATGAATTTGTTTTAAGTTAGTAGGAGGTGGCATTTCAATAATAACTCCCACTTTGGTTGGAGCAAATTAAATGCCTCTATGAGACACAATGAAGCCTAATTTTTTTTAAATGTAAACCCAAAGACATACTTATTAGGGTTTATATGCACATGGTATGCACATAACCTTTCAAATATTTTATATAATACTTTTGGGTGTTCTACATGAGTCTTTGATTTGCATAGAATTTCATAAACATAATCTTCCATAATTTTGTGCATAAGATCATGAAATATGACCATAATTGATATTTGATAAGTGGTACCAAAATTATTCAATCGAAATGGCATGACTTGGTGATGAAATGTGATCCATGGAGTAGTGAATGTCATTTTATGTTGATCTTCATGAGCAATTTTGATCTAGTTATATCTCAAAAAACCATCTATGAGATAAAATTTCATAACCTACTATATAGTCCATAATCATGTTTATATTTGTTAATGAGAAATCATATTTTGGAAAATCCTTATTCAGGTCTTGAAAATATGTATAGATGTGAATGCCTAATATATTATTGATGACTAGTACTACATTGGAATTTCAATTTGCATATGGAATAAGTTTGATAAAAAAATGTTACCATTAATTTTTATATTTTTACTTTGAATAATAGATTAATATATGGATGAATCTTTCTTAAATTTTATTTGATTGGTCTTGTATTTAGATGAATGACCAAGTGATGTACAACTAATGTTGAATCTAGACCTAGCATATCTGAATAATCCCAAGAAAATATGTCAATGAATTTTATGAGAAGAGTAATGAGAAATTCACATTCATTTTTAGTGAGTGATGTACAAATAGTTATTATCTTTGGATCCTCAATAGTACCAATGTTGACCTCTATTGTATCTTCCACAAGAAGTGTGGAACCATCATCTAGAATAGGAGGAAAATAAGGTAGTTGATCATCAAACTCAAAATGTGAACTTTTAGATGGACCCATATAGGAATAATCAAAATCATTGCCTTAAGGTAAAGGCCAATGAGCTACTAAGTGTGGATCATATAGAACCTTACACTCAAAATCATCATGATATTCAATCTTGATTTATATATTTAATAATAGATGTGGACTTGAGGATACCTTAGCTTCATGTGAAGGAGAGTGAATTTCCTCATCTAGTGCACCTGAGACAAGTTTTCACCAAAGAACACATATTTTTCTTTTCTTTTACCTTGATCTAAAAGTGCCTTAGAAAATTTTTTATTGATGGATCTCAATGTTTAATTTTTATTTTGAATAAGGGAATTCACTTAGTCCCTAAATTAGGCCATAGGGTCTAAAGTGTACATGGAGCCTTACTTATGATCACCTAGAGGGGTTCTATCTCGTAAGCCCATGAATTCAAAAATAGATTATTCATCTTCAAATGTATCACAAATGAGATCCTAGTCTTACTAATACCAATCAATAAGGTTAAGATAATGGAGAGTGAGGGTAATATTAGGAATAACATAGATCATAAAGACATAATGAGTGTCAAACAAGTTAGTGATGGCAAGCCCATACTAAATACTTTAAAAGGACTTTGTGTCACTATTAGAAACATCATAATTTAACACACAAGATGGATCCTTTGGGTGATAGGTGGGTAAAACCTTAGGATTGTATCTAATACCTTGATTCTTATCATGTTTGATAACTATAATATGATCTATTCTACTTTGATATCTTACCCCCAGTCCTTTACCTTTGTAAGCATTATAGGTCATGATCTTATTAGGAATAGGGTATTCTTTACTCTGGAAATAAGGATCTAGATCCTCATTATATAACCATGACTCATATTTTGTCTTTAAATCCTCTTGACTAAAACACTTTCTTGGAATAAATGGGAGAGGTGTCATGAGAAATGATGCTATAACTTTATTATGCCACTCCATCATGTGCTGACCATAAGACTTAGGTGATCTAGGTAATTTGGAAATATGAAATGAATTATTAAATTTATATGGACCCATAAATTTTTCATGAATATCAGAATGAGATTAATTTAATGAGGAGAAAAATTATTTGGAGGAAGAAGCAATGAAAGAGTTAGCATCTAGATAATTGGACTTAGGTGTATCATACATGACTGGATTATCCTTTTTAATAAGTTAAGAAATATTAGGATAGTAAGTATATTTATGCCCTCACCTTCTAAATGTTTAGAATATTGATAGGGTTAAAAATCTCCAAGAATAATCACCTCCATAACAGCACATGGAAACTTAATACATTAATGAACCATAGAAGGCACTGCACTCATCTTGTGAATCCACAAATGACTAAGAAGAATATTGTATGGCAAGTCAAGATAAATAACATGAAAAAGGGTGATATGAATAATGGATCTAGATTGGATAGGTAAGGAAATGGTTCATGTAGATTATCAATCTATATTATCATACTCCTTGATGGTAATGGTATCATTATTTAATTTCACTGAATTATATCCCAGTCATATAACTAATTTCAATAGAACAATGTCAAAACCTGACCCATTATCTATCAGTACTCTTTTGATCTTCAGATGGGTAATTATAAACTAAGTGTATAAATAATTTGTGTGAGAAGCCCCAAGGGAGGATATATCAGTTTCATCAAATTTTAACTATGGAATAGGATATAAATGTCCCACTAATGCTTGAAATTTGTCTAGTGCAATATTGTTAGGCACTTGAGACTGGCTCAAAAGTTGATATAAGACATCATTGTGTAATTGAGAATTGCATAATAAATAAAAAATGAAAATATATGATGGTTTTTTATTAAATTTATCCATAATATCATATTGATTTTTGATAGGAGGCACATACTTGGGTTTAAAATTATTTTGAACAAGAGGAGAACTAGAAGGTGGATTCTAACCAAGGCCTTGAATAGTAATCTTCAAATGTCAAGTGGTGAAAACACATTCTCAAGTGGGGATAAAAATTATAGAATGTGAGTTTAAATAGATAGGTCTTAGAATAATCACTCAAGGATGATTATGAGATGGAGTAACTCCAAGAATAAATGGACCTTATCTTAAAATGGATGGATTTGCTTGTTGATAATTATTAGAATGAGAACATGGATTTATGGTAATGGTTACAACATGATGTTTCATGACATGACCCACTATATGATAATCATAGGGAATGGCATGGTAGTCAACATTCTTGGCCCAAGCTCCCTAATTCTAATTACAATAATTATTCATCTATTGTTCTTGGTAATTAGTATTATGCTAAGGGAATGGTTTTTTGTAGATTCCCATATTCTGACCAGTGTTAGAGGATGATATATTATTCATTTTTATTTTTCCTTTATCAATCATGTCTTTTGTAATATGATAAATTTTCACACACCTATGAATTTAATTCCCATTAATTCTATGATAATCATAATACTCATTATCCCTATACGAATCTAGTTAAATTTGAGATTCATCAAAAGGATTAATGTTCATCCACCCAATCAAATTTCTAGACATAAGTTTTTGTAACACAATCTCAATATGTTCCCCCAATTTATAAAATGGATGTTAATTAAACTACCCTATTAGAGGAGGCTACCTTTTCCATGAAATTAGTTTCTAATAAGGTTTCTTCTGTAAAAGTGGTTCTTAAAATATTTGAATATGTCATGCCTTTATAACATCATATCCAATTATATTTTTATTACAGTTAAATGGTTTTGTATTGTCTACCACATTTGTTCGATTTGACATTGATTCTTGGTTTGGAGTGTGATGTTGAATTTGATTCTAATTATGATTATAAAATTGACCTTGAGACAAATTTAAAGAATAGATTTTAATCAATCCTTTATCTATCAATGCTCTCTCTATTTGAACCCCCTTTGTGATAACATCATCAAATTTTTTTTGACATTGTAATCTTAGATTGATTCCAAGATTATAATTTAGGTTTTTCATGATGATATTAATCAAATCAATGTTTGGTAGTGTATAGGGACATAAAATAGCTAAGTCACACCATCTCTAAAGATAGGAGGCAAAAATTTCACCTCTTTTTTGTTTAATAACACTTAAATTCATTATAATTAACTCATGTTCCATATTATATGCAAAATGTTTCACAAACTTCTCCAACAAGTCACCAAAGTTTGGAACATAATTCTTTAGAATATGAGTGAATCACTCTAATGTAGGTCTAGCCAAAATCCATGAGAACAAATGAATCAATATGTTGTCATCATAACTAACCTCCTGAAAAGAGATTAAAAAACAAACTTAGATGCTATTTTGGATCTCTTTTTCCTTTATATTTATCAAACTTTCAAATATCAAAGTGAGATGGAAAAGGTATATGGGAAATAATATAATCAAATGGATATGGACAATTATGATCCATATTGTATTTTATGTTTTTATTAGTGAATTGTAATCTTATTATTGTATCTTTAATCGCTTATAATTCCTACAAGAGGAGGATATTTTGGGAAGTGGATGGAATATTGTAAGACTAAGAATGGTATTATGGATTAAAAAGATTTTAATAATTGGAATTATTCATTCTATATATAGGATTGAACCAAGTGGGAGGAATTAGATGTGGATTATGATTGGAATATAGAATGGAAATACGTCATTGTGGTAAAGGAAGAAGCATTTGGTTTTTTCTTAAGAAATATTATTGACTAGTTGAAATATGTTGTTATGTATTAGATAATACTTGGAAAATATTATACAAACCTTTAGAAACATTAGAATGGAGAAGTCATGATCTTTATGGAATAATTTTTGGCTCAATAAGAACATCTTGAGGACAACCCAAACTTTGCAATGGTTGTGAGGGTATTTAATTAGACAAATTTGTAAGAATGGGCTTTTGGAGCACTCAGTGGGGATTGGGAAATGTTTGATGTTCTTCTACAATAGGTTTTGAATAATCTACAAGTAACTTTTGTTTGGGAGTCATGGATGTTTCAACATGAGAAAGTGGATCAACTATGGGCTCTTTTTATTGGTGCTCAATTGGAGGATTATCAACTGGATTGATTGTCAATGCACAAAGGGAATTAATTATTTGATTAGTTTGTTGTAGTCTAGAAATAATACTGGAAAATATTTGAGGTTCAGACTCAAGTAATTCCTTCCCTTTTATCAATGTTTCTAGATTTTTTAATGGTTAAACTTGTTTAGGACTATGGAAAGAAGAATGTGTATCATCAATCTACTCAGTAATTATGACATGGTTGGATGTAGGTTGTGTTATTCTTATCCTACATATACTTTCTATAGGGAAATCATGAGGGACTTTAGTTCCAATCTCTAGTATACACAATAGGTTGTTTTCTCTATCAACATATAATTGATGCTCACTTTGAGTTTGATCTACATCATATAGAGGTGGATCTTCTTTGTATAGTAATTAATTAACATCCACGCCCTCTTAATCTTAAATATAATCATCCTCATATAATGTTTTCTCATATTAGACTTGCAAAATTGGATAAATTTGGTTTTGGATCTAATCATCCTCATACGCGGTATTATAGGATAAACCAATTCAAGTGTAAAGAGTAATATTATAATTGATTGTTGAAATAAATTTGGATAAAAAATTATAAGACTTGAATAGATTTGACTTAGATTAAAGTTTAAAACTAGAAAGGTGGTTTGAATTTACACTGACAACACAATGCTACTATTTCACACAAGAATAAAATTATGAAGTATACACATTTGACCAATATCTAATTTAGAAGAACTAAAATTTGATCAAAGCATGGAGAGTGTAACTTTACTATTTCACACAAGACAAGGGTATGAAACATAATTTTTTTTGAACAAGGAAAAATAAAATAATTTTAAAAAAAGACATGAATAGAGTAATGCCTCTTAACGTATAATATGATAATATTTTACCAAATAAGGACTCGATAAATATCTCCCTATCCTATTAAATTGACACGTGTTTAAGGAAAAATCATTGATCCTTTTGATATACTTGCTTTTGTGAAGATGAAATTTAAGATTATTTAAAATTAATTAATTATTTCAAGTTATTGGTAGGGTTTTTACACCCACCCTTGTCTTAAAATGGTGTACATAAAAGGTAATCTTCAAGATATTTTAATCTTTTTATCCTTGCATCAATGATAAATCTATTTCAAAAAGGTTTCTAGTCTAAATTTTTGATTGGTAAAACTTGTTGGTTCCAATATATCTTATGATATATGGGATCTTTACAACTATCTATAAATGGATTCAAAATGCCTACCCTATTTTTAAAGGTTATTATCCCTTTCACAATGACATCATCTATATACTATTTAGTGAATTTTAATGTTTAGACTATCATTTTACCCAAGTTCCCTTCCATCTGGTTGAGTTAACTGCTCAATCACTATCCCATCTATTTAGTATATTTAATTTATATACCCAGTAAAACAAGTGGGGTTGATATGTGTTAATGCCTAAATTTGTATCATAGGTGCTCAGAGTGTTTAAATAACACTTCTCATTTTAGAGTTCAGAGAATTCAATGCATGAGTTAAAAGTTGTAATAATCCTATTATCCAATGGTGAAATAGGGGCAAAGCAAGTGGACTGTTTCACAATATTTATAAATTTTGGTGGTTAGGAACCACCTTGGCCTATATCATTACAAAGAAGGAATCAATCTAAGCTAATATTGGTTAATTATGAAAATATTTTAATCTAAGACCAAACAAACATGGATATTTATAATGAAATTAAACTAGAGTGATCTAGTTTAAAAAGAAGAAAAAGGAAGGGTAAGGAAGAAAAGAGATGTTAATATTCATCCCAAACATCATGACAAAGTTCAAATGTCATCCAAGTATGCACTTAACCAATGCATAATAAAAAATACCATGAGCTCAAATCTTATCACACATTAGGAAAATGAGAAAATTTCAAATAAGAACTAAGTTCACTTTAAATATCTAACCCTACAAGCAAAAAACATCAGCCCAAATTCAATAAGAGTAAAGTAAATAAAATGAACTTGAGCACTTTTTGTCAACCTAGCATTGTCACAAGTTAACAATTCTGAAATTAAAATATGCACACCAAGAATTCATAAGAACTATTCAAATTTGGAAATGAAGAAAATAAAGTGAGAGAAACCATAATAAAAAATGACACAAATGAATATGGATAATCTTTGTAAAATTCCTTTCTTGCATTAATTTCTCAAAATTTTACACAAGTTTTTCGCTCAAAACTTACCCCTTTTGATAATTGACAATGCTCCTTTTATAAGACATAATGTAACATATTGATCAGTCTCATCTAATTATATTTGTACAAGTGTATAGGATAAGTGTCCTTTCTTTTTCACTCTAGAAGAATGACCTTTTCCTTTTAATAGACTAGTTTATAGACAATGTGCTCTTACAAATTTGTACACGTCTATATAAAAAAATATCATATTTAAAAAAAATTATACAAAGATGGTTATAAAAAGAATATTCTTATTTCATTGATATTTGGGAACCTTATGCTATTGATGTTTTGAGTTACTATTGTAGGGTCCTTATTTTTCATTGATGTTGCTTTTCAATTGGCATAAGGTTGATAATTGGTTTTATAAATAACTCCTTCATTTGATCTTTTATGCTCCTATGAAATTTATCCACTTTATCTAATGCCTCTATGATTCTTCCAACTTTACTAACTATTCCCTTTTGTAGTTAGGATCATATTTATAACCCTACTATTGTCCATCCCAGATTTCCCTTTAGATCTTGCTTTGCATTTATTGATATGGCTTCTTCATTGCTCTTTCATGGCATGTTGCTCAAATTTCATTGATTCTAAGCCTCTTTAAAATTTACATCTTTGCTTTGCCTTATTAGACCATCTTGCATAGATCAATATAGACTGTAGATCTTTAGATTATTTGGATCTAACTTGTTATCTTAAATTTGATGTCTATACGATCGTCATTTGATGTCTGCATGGATGCCATTGATGGGAACATGACCGTCAATTTTAAATGCATCAACATGGATCTTTGCTATCTTAAATTTGATGTCCATGAGACCATCATTTAATGTCCATGTATACATCATTATTGGGCATGCAACCATTAATTTTAAGCTCATATTTGGGAATATTTAATATCTTAAATTTAACATCCATATGACCATCATTTGACATCTACATGGATGTCATTGATAGGTGTATGATCATCAATTTTAATTATGTTATCAAGGCTCTTTGTTGTGTTAAAAATGACATATACATGACCATAATTTGACATCCTCATGGACATCATTGATGGGTGTGAAACCATAAATTTTAAATGCATCATCAAAGCTCTTTATTGTGTTAAATTTGACATCCACATGACCATCATTTGATGTCCACGTGGATGTCATTAACAAGCACATGATTGTCAATTTTAAATGTGTCATCAGTACTATATTCTAAGCTTGCCACTTGTAATTTTTTATTTCTCTCTACTTCCTACATGTGCCACACAGTGGTCCCACATTTGCTCATATATTCATTAATTTTTTTTTGATTTACCTTGAACTATTAGATCTCACTTGGGTGAATAAATGCATATCTTTGATATCTAAAACGTGATTGAGCTTTAACATCAATCTATTAAAGTATTGGCTTGTTACATTATATTGATTATATGTGTACATTGTAACACATACTATCAATCATCTAGAACTTGTTTGGGCTTTAAGATGGGGACCATGCCTTGAATTTTTAATCATTGATTTCACTCCATCAGATCAATTTTATGTGATCAACTGTGGGTTATTAATCTTGCATAGAAGAAGAAAAGTTAAGATTGAGAGCATTTATAAAGGACTTAGGATAACAATATTAAGCTAAGTTCTAAACATATTAAAAGGGACCCATGAATTAAAAGAGACCAAGGCAAGAATATTTATGGACCAAAGTTATAAACATAGAACAAAAGGACCCCATGAATAACAAAGACATGGCCTAAAGTCTTAGGATAAGGTTTCATTCAAATTATTTTGGGATTTTGTTTTAGACATGTGGCATCAAGGGAAATTCTTTGGATAATTTTTTTGAAATAATCCTCTTGAAGAGTCACTTGGTAGGGCATTCACCTAGGATAAAAGTCCCAAAGGACACTTCTCATGGGGGAAAGGGTATTTTCAAGAGCCTAAAGAATAATTTAGGAGGACAAAGGACCATTTAAAAAAGGTTGAAAGGAAAATTTGTAGAAAGTTTGAAGGGTATGTGCCTTTGGGGTCATCGTTTTAGGCCTTTTATGTCAAGTAAAATTTTTGACAAAAAAAGTCTGAAGGGTTACTATAGAAAACACAAATGGTATGTTCAAAATCTAAAAGGGTCATTTTAAAAATCCCAAAGGATAATTGTTATAAAAAAAAGTCTGAAGGATAATTCTATTAAGGTAGAGGTCACTTTAAAGAAAAATGTTGTAGACAATTTGCTACAAGAAAGATGTTTTAGGCTTTTTGCATTGGACAAAATGTTTGAAACAAAAAGTTTGAAGGGTCACTTGAAAAAATTGAAAGGATAATTGGCCTAAATAAAAATTTTGAAGGAAAATATGATTAAGGCAAATGGAAATTTGAAAAATGCTGAAGGGTATGTACAAAGAGGCTATAGGGCAATTCCATCAAGAAAAATACCTAATAGAATAAGTCTATAGGGAAATTATTTTAGATTATTTATTCAAAACAATTATCATGACATAAATAATTCTAAAGGAATAGACCACTTGCATAAGTACCAAAATAATTATTGAATAAAATATTCAAATTACTTGGATAAAGTATCCAAAATATAAACCCCTAAGGGTAATTCGTTCAGGTTAAAGCTTTAAAGGAAAATCCTAAAAAGATGTCCAAAATATAAAACCTAATAGTTAGAAACATCATAAAAAGACTTTACATTTAGATTAGACCACATGAATAATAGAAAGGTATAAAAGGGGGGCTCAGGACATAAAAGGGACTAAGTATGGATGTGAGACTAAGGATTGGTCATGTTGAGAAACATGACTAAGCTTTAGGAAATAAAAATAAAATAAGCCCATAGCATTATTTAAAATGTTCCCATGTAAAAATTTCCCACCATATTAAAGTCAGGTACTTAGATTAAACTTGTAGTAGTTCAATTTGATTTTTAATGAACCAGAGGTTAGTAAAGAATCAAGTTAACATCAAAATCATAAAACCCAATCATTTTTCATTATAAGTAGACCTCATTGGACCTATAGATGGAAAACATAGAGATCTAAAGTTAACAAAGATTAAATAAGGTCAAACTATAATTATATGAAAATAAGCTAAACAAACTAGGTGTGGATGATATTTAGATAAAAATATTGTGCAAACATGCTAGTGACACTTTGATTAGATCTATTTTCAATTTTTATGTACAAATTTGTAGAATTTGACATAAGGGTCCCCATTTTTAAACAATAGGGGTATGTTGAACTCAAAAAATGGCAACTTCTAGGGGAAACATAACAATATGTTAGAATTTAGAGACTCTGGTTCAAAAAAATAACTATATTACTTATTCCATCTGATCATCATCATTATCAAGATTAGTTCATGGTTCAAAACAAGTCTTGCACCTACAAAATTAAGATCAAACATCAAAACCCAATCATGTTATATGTGTGCTTTGATTCCACTTACTATTTATCATGGGATTTAGGGAAAAAAATCTATTTTTCATGCCTTTAATCATTAACATTGACTTACAACATGTTTGGATATTTATTAAGAACCATGCTTTAGTTCAAGGAAGGCTTGGGAATTGCTCTACTTCCATCTAGGCATCCATAACCCCAACAAAGATACCTTTGGCTCCACTTAAGGCCTTGATCTACTTCCATCCAAACATCTGTAGCCCAAGTGGAGATTACCAGAATCACCTTTGCTTATAAAGCTTTTGATTTTAAAATAAACTCTTTTTTTTGTATTTTTTAGGTCATTTTAGGGATTTCTAGCAAAGATTGGGAACCAAGTTAGCTAGGTTTAAGGATTTGATCATTTATTTGATCTTTAGATAATCATCTATGGTTAAAACCTTTAACCTAGGAAAAGATGTTTGTTAAGTGTAAACATGACTATGTTTTAATAATTTAAGTGCTCATCCCACATGTGCAATTCTTCCTAAAACCAAGTTCAAATCAAAACAATGTTTAAGTTTTTATGGAACATTTAACCTATTCACTAGTCCTTACTAGTTTCTTAAAACTATAAAATTAAGCTTTATATTTCATATCTATGATCAACAAATCCTGAGGAGCTATATCTGCATTCTTGAACTATGGAATTCCTAAATTTTTTGAGCTTTGAGTTGAAAGCTATCCAAAATTACTTATTAGAAGCAAGGAATAATGCATGGAAAGCAAACTCATGGAATAGAAAGCAAAGAAAGTAAGAAGTAAATAAAAATTAAAAAAATATATACAAACATATGTATAAACAAGGGATAGGAAGGACATAATAGAAATTAACTAATCTAGCCTACCTACTCTAACTCTACATATTCTTACAATTCACTCCATAAAGACTCCAGGTGGGGAAGTAGAGAAGTAGTGCTTAAGGTACTACACATTGGTGGGAAGCATGAAAATTTTTCCTTATAAGTCTTTCAGATTGAAGGTGTTATCTTTAGGTATTTTGATAATCAAATAGGGGCCTATCCATAAATGTGTGAATTTTCCATGTTTTCCCTTAGGTTCAAATGCCTTGTCCCAAAGAAGAATGAAGTCTCCTTGCCTGAACACCTTTATCTTTGATCACTTTCAAACCAAATTTTCACCAAATATTTGCTAAATTTGACAAAATAATATTCTCTATCATCTTCCATTTGAACAATGTCCAATAGCCTTGAATTTGCCAATTCCTGATTATCCTCCATGTACTCTTGCATGAACAAGTATGTTGGCAACTTGAGTGTAATGGGGAATATGGTGTCTTGGCAATATACCAGTAATAAGGGTGATGATTTGAGAGACTACTTAAACCTTGTTTTATCTACCCATAGGGCATATTTTAGTAGTTTATGCCAAGTTCTAGGCTTCTTCACCACATACTTCTTTATTATTTATATCAAGTTCTTATTAGTTGATTCAGATATTCCATTACCTTGAGGATAATGGTTAGATGAGAACTTGAGAATTATATTAGTATCATATGCCCATTCAGTCATATCAATGTATATAAAAGTTGATCCATTATCACATATTAGAAAGACTGGTGTTCTAAACCTAGTACATATATTTTATTCTAAATAATGGATCACTTCTTTAGTTTTGCACTGCTTAGTTTCCACCACTTCAGTCCATATGGTAAAATAATCATTAGTAGTCAAAATTTACTTGTGACCTTTTGATGATTTGGGGTTAATCATCCCCATGAAATCTAATCCCCACTAATCAAAAAGTTTATCTATCATAACTGGTTGTAGTGGCATGGCTATTTAGGCTCTTTGTGCTGAAGACTTGACATGAATGGCATTACCTTACATGCTTATGGGAATATTTGAATATTATGGGACAATAATAACTAGATATAATGATTTTGTGATTTTTTTTCCTTCCAAACAGATGTCCACTTCCTAACTTTTCATGAAAAGTGCTCATGATTTCAGCCACTTCTTCTTTGGATACACACCTCAAATAAATTCATTCAATGTTTTTTTGGTACCAAACTTAATTTTAACTAGGAAATAGGCTGCCTTGACTCTTAGAGATATTCTTTGCTTTGTGGTCAACCCTATAGGATAAGTTCCATTGATCAGTAGATGGACAATTGGATCATACCAATCATTGGACTAAAAACTTTCTTATTCAACTTGCATGACATTTAGCTTGGGGTTAGTATCGATAATCAATTGGATCAAACCTTAGCACCTTACCAATTTTTTAGTCTTTAGTTCAATGTCATATTCCTATAGCATGAACATCTATTTACCTCTCCTTTCTCCTAGTTTATTTTGACTCAACATGAGCCTTATGGCAAGGTCAAGTAGGATTGCATGCACTTTATTCATAAGAATGTAGTGTCTAAATTTTTTAACTACCTTAACTAATGCATATGTTTGCTTATCAATCAAATAATAATTTAAATCATCATTTTTAAATTTAGTTCTCATAAATTATATAGGATGGTCACATCCATCCATCTATTGAGTTAAAATTGCATTAATAGTATGATCCAAAGTAAAGGAATAAAGGTAAAAATATTTTTTAAAGTCAAGACTTAACAAGACTAGAGCTTGTCCAATTACCTCCTTGATGTATTTAAAAGAATTCTTGGTTTCTTCATTCCAAATGATCTTGATGTCTTTCTTTACCATATCATTCAATGGTTTGACAATTTCTTTAAAGCCAAAAATAAATTTTCTTACAAAGTTAATTTTGCAAAAGAAAGATTTCAATTCTTTTCTACTATTAGGATGCTCTATCTTTGATATATCATCTATTCTATCTAGGTCAATAGAGATTCCCTCCTTGGTGGTAACATGTTCTAATAGTTTTTCTTTAGTAACATGGAAAATACTTTTCTTTGGGTTGAGAGAAATCCCTTACCTCCTGCACCTTTCAAATACATCTTATAATTGCATGATGTGGTCTTCCCTATTATTAAAAAAGATAGGTCATCCATATATATAATAATACATTTACCTACCAAACCTTGGAAAGCATGATCCATGGCCCTTTAGAACATAGACCTTATGTTGATCAACCCAAATGACATTCTTTTGTAGGCAAACACACCCCATTTGGTAGTAAAAATAGTATTCATCTTATCTTCCTGATCTACTAGTACTTGGTTATACCCTAAAATTACATCAAGAGAGGACATTATAGCAAATATAAAAATGTTTTGTATAACTTGGTATAGAGAAGGAAAAGGATAGTTGTCCTTTTTAGATGATTTATTTAGATTCCTCAAATCAATGCACAGTCTTATTTCATCATTATTTTTCCTAACTAGCACCAAATTGGTGACCCAAGTATAGTGCCTAATGGGAAATATAATCTTGGCATCTAATAATTTTTCAAATTCTTTTAAAATCATAGGTTTTAAAATAGGGTTGATAGGCCTCTATTTTTGTCTAAAAAGTTTGTATTTTTCCTTTAAGGGTATGGTATGGGTGATGACTCTTGGATCAAAAATCTTCAAGACATCATAGGACCATGCTATTATGTCCTTATAATTTATCATCAAGTCTTTGGCCTTTTCATTTTCTAGACCTATATATGTTGTCTCAATATTAACTTGTTGAGGTTGATCTTGAGGCTCAAGATCAATTGCCTTTTAATCCTTCCCACTCACTTTAGGTATTCTAGTGTTTTTAGCTAGTTTATCTTGATTGAATAACCTTTCCAAGGAAATCATGCCTTTTGAAATCTTATTGTCATTAAACTGAATGACTTAATTATCAAATTGGCCATCTTTTTCAAGAGTATTCTCATTGGCCTCATCTATGACATGGGCCTTAAATGATCCTAAGTTGATCATGAAATTGAGGATGTATTGGTCATCATTAAAAACCTATAGATGGTTTATATTATCTGGGACTAAAGGGCATATAACTAGATCAATGCTAAGGTTTTGAAAGTCATGGTTTGGCATGATATTGGTTGTAGCTAAGGTAATCTCATTGGTAGCCTAGTTTTATTCCCTAGGGATGGAAATAATGTTGAAAGAATTAAAGGATTCAATCAAATCCTAGACTCTAAACTTATATCTTTTGAGATATGACAATTTACATTGATATTTACTCCTCACTTGATTGACTACAAGTTTTGAGTCACCATGAACCAAAAGTTATTTAACTTTATTATTAATGGCAAATTGCAATCCTAGAATCAAAGCTTCATACTCTATAACATTATTAGTACATGGAAATTGAAGTCTATAAGAAAATTTTAGTTCTTTCCTAATAGTACTGGTAAGAATAATTCTTACTCTATAACCATAATTACACCTAACACCATCAAAATGTAATTTCTATATTCTAGGTAAAGCATGAAAAGTCTTAGAATTACATACCTTAGGGGTGTCAATAGTGTAAACACCTAGATATAAGACCAACATATTGACTCTTTCATTCAAATAATTATACTCAGTGTCATGTGCTTCATCTGAGGTTCTCTTTCCACTCTGATTTGATTTGGGACTCCCTTCCATGGTAACCACAAATGTGAAGAGTCAGTGGACATATATCTATTTAGGGATTTTATCCATTCTTTGCTTAATAGTATCCCATAAGCATTAGGAATGTCCACCACTTGGATGTCAATAAATTATTGGACTTTTGGATTAGAGGTAAGTTGCATATGAATATTTACCAATTCCCCAATTACTTTAACTTTAGATTTATCTAATTAAGTAATAACTCTATCATATTTAATAGGATTCAAGCCTAGTTGTTGACAAATACTTATTCGCATAATATTTTTGGATACACCAAAATATAATAAATAGTTATGTAAATTATTACCAAACATCTTGATAGTAAGTAATAAAGGTGGGGACTTTGTCTTAGTTTTATACGTAAAAACATTGTCATTGTTAGTTTTGGGTGGCTTACCAATATTTTTAGATAAGGACTCTAAAATAGGTCTCTTTGCTTTATGATACACATAAACTCATGTAATGTGATGTTATCCTTAATTATCTTCATATATTCCACAATATTATACCCAATCCTATTAGAAGAATTATATGCATCAATACTATGTTTAGAAGTACTTCCTTTTGGAGGCTCTAGGTTATTATCTGAGGTGGTATCCAATAAAATGTTGAATTAGTTAGGGGGTGCCCCTGATCCCTATTCCTTAGAGTGTAAGTCTTATTTAGGAACTACTAAAAAGGATAGACTTCTTCAAGAATATCATCAAGTTCATTATCTTATTGAAAAGGGAATTCAAACGTCTCCACCACAAAGGCTTGGTTATTAGATTTAGATCTTGATGTACCTACACCATTATCTTTATTAGGGACCACTTCAAAAGTATCCAACTCTTCTTGAAAGGATTCAAAATCTTTACAAAATTCAATGCAATCTATCTCACCATGTCTATAAGTGTAATGTACTCTACAATAATCAAGTAAACCAACATTAATAATATTTATATCCATTATTTTCTTATCAACAGATGACTCATTATTCTTATTGTTATTGTAACTATCATTATGGAATCTATTAATGGGACTATTAAACCTTTGGAAAAAAAATTTCCTACCAAAGCTTTCCCTAGTATTTCCAACTTGCTTCTATAATTGAATAAAATCAGTGCTTAACTTTTGGACCATCTTTAAGATAGAGTCATTCTCATTCTTAGGTGCCTTAAAATTATGAACCTAATTTTTATTAGTACCAATGTTTGGTAATAAATCATTTTGATCACTTGGATTAAATCTATATGTATTAGTGTTCAATAATCCCTAGTTACGGGTAGGATGGGCATCACTTAAGGGTAATTGGTTCAAATTTGGGATTTGGTTCAAAATAGGTATATTCTGATTGTTATTGGGGAAAACATTTAGGGTAGGCAAATGTGGGATAGCATTGTGAATAGAGTAAGACATCTAACATTATGGATGTATTCGATCATTGATGATCATTTCTTTAGAATAGGATATGGCTAGATTATTCATAGGTTTGATAACTCTTTTTTGTGAAAATAGAGGTCATGAGATCCAAAACATCTCTATAGACTTCCAAAGTTAAAGCATCATCATAATTATAAGTATTTAAGGTTTCGCTATACATCTTTTAGAACATAGTATTTAAGGCTCTTATGGTTTCACTCACATCCCTATTTTAATGAGAAATTTTAAACAATATATCCATTTTAAAATAAAATTTGAGATATTTTTAATATAAAAAACTCATATACCTATTCAAAAATTCATATTAAACATAGAACAAATTAGAAGTTATTAGTATTTTACTAGCCATTTTTATCTAAAAAATAAAATAAAAAATAAAAAATGACAATTAATAATTTGGCCATAACTTCTAAAGTATACATCCATTTTCACCAAAATTTTGAGAGTTTTTTAATATAAAAATATTCATTCCATTTTAAAAACTCATATTAAAACATAAAATATATAAAATCAAAAGTTAACATTTTACTAATCATTTTTAGCTAAACAATAAATTAAGAAATAAAAAATGACAATTATTAATTTGGCCATAACTCCTAAATTATAAATAAAATTTCAATTAAATTTTGATAAGTTTATAATATAAAAATATGGATAAATTTAAAAAATGTAAGATTAAAATAGATATTAAATAAAAAATTATTATCATTTTCCTAGCCATTTTGAGCAGAAAAAACAATTTAACTAAAGAACTTGCTAAAGAGGCTTAAAAGAGATATGCAGGTTGTGTCATCCCATTAGATATGCCATTATGTTTTGATTTTAATGTATATATTCAATATTTTCACAAATTTTTTAAACAAGAAAATTAATGACAACTATGAAAACACACACCTAGGACCTCATGAGCTCAACACATACAAAAGACTACAATGCTTAAATATTGAAACAAACATGATGAAAACATCATTATAAATTTTATTTATTGTGATGCACCTCAAATGTAACTTTAAATGGTCTATATCAATACTAATTGGGAGTTAAGTACTTCCATAAAAGATATGGGCCATGAAGACTTTGATCAAAGAGTGTAGAAGAGTTGATGCACAAGGTGATTTGAGAAATGGTCAACATTTAATTATAGATCTTAAGCATGTTGAATTTCATTTAAAAGAGGTGTATTTATATATGGTATAGATCAAGGAGGACCTTTAATATTGAAATCAATATGAATGGTTTACAAATAGCCCTCAAATGTGCACATGCATCAAGCACATGGATCAATGATGTAAGACTTTCATATTAATCAAGATGAAGGGTGGAGGATGACCTTTAAAAATATAAACAATGGATGAATATAAAACCTTCATATTGTTTCTAAGATTAAGGGTGGAGGATGTTCCTTTGTAACTAATAAATATGAATGAATGTGGGCCCTTCATCTTTTTTCCAAGATTAAGGGTGGAGCATCCTCTCCAAAAAAACACATGGATATCAAAGGTGGACCTTCATCTTATTTCCAATATGAAGGATGGATACTAAGTCCACTTTATTGCTATTTATTTACATAATTGATGTTATCTCAATGGTATTCCTAGGATCTCAATATTTTTTCTTTGCATTAAGAATCTCACTTGGAGGGAAAAGAAGAATTAATTAATTTAAAGGAAACCATAATTATTTTTTTAATAGAAATATAATTATACTAATGATTAATTAAATTAAGAAAATATCAGTTTAATTAATATAGCATGGAGAAATTAATTATAAGAATATTTAATTAAATTAATAAAAGAATAATTTAATTAATACAATGTAGAGAATTTAATTAGAGGAATGATTTAGAGAAGAGGGAATTGATAACATTAATTGATTAGAGAAAGAGGAATTAGTGAATTGACCAGAACAAAGTAATCAAATAGAGAAATTGATTAGAGAATGATAATCAAATAGATAAATTAATTAGATAATGATGATTAAATAGATAAATTGACCATATAATGACAATTGAATAGATCTAATACATTGAATTGGCTCACCTAAAGATTCCCCAAGGTTAATTTAAACACATATATTATATGAATAGATGATTTTAGACAAAATTATGTAAAATTATGAGAAGTCATTCCTTTTTTCAACTTGACACAAAAGTGATAAAAATGGAGTGTCTACAAAAAGGGTTCCAAAGCCTAAGTATATGACACAAATATATATCTCTCTTTAGACCTAAAAAAGGTAAATGGTAGTAACTATGGTTGTAAGGAAATTGGTTGTAAAGGGGTAAGGTACAATGGCCAACCAAATGTGAGCCTCTGCAACCTAAAATTAATTTATGGAAAGTATAATAAATCCTTTATCTACACCAACTTATTTGGTACAGGGAAATCCTAAACAAGGATAAGCATACATACATCCCAAGTTTAATAAATAAATCATTATCTAATATTTTAAATAAATAAAGGAAAACATGTAGGGATATGAATATTTACCTTGGGGTGGACCCGTCAACACTCTAATATCCCCCTTGGATCAAGTGGATATTTGTAATATATATTTTTAGGTTAAAAACCTTAAATGGTTAGATGAAGACCTATATATCCTCAGTTATAAACTCCCAATGGCCCCTCTCATTGATCTTAAACAACACCATAAGATAAGACTCTTTAAGATAGGGTTCTAAGTTACTAACTCTCTTATTACTTCTTCAAAGAAGAAATGTCAGAAATAAATAAATAAATAATGTGATATGAATGAAATGTGTCCCATATATATATGGTTAAAATACAAAAAAACTACCCTAAACTCTAAGCTAACACTATCATCTAGGTTGATACAATTATAAAATGTTGGTTAGCATAATATAGTATTAGCTAGGTTGATATAGTTAAAATTTCAGAAAACATAGTTATAATTGGGTAGGTAGATATAGTATAGGAAGGATAAAATCAAAAATCATGCATTATTGACCAAACCTATACTGTAGGATATAGGGAAATTAGAAAATCTAGATGAGAAATAAAAAGAAATGATAAATGGATATACACTTGAGGAGGTCAAACTGATAGTAGTAATGGTGTAATCAATATATAATATCAACATATCTCATAAATCACCATGAGGCTTTCCCACCCCATTAATATTTCACCCTTTAAGGTACACACCCAAGGAGATTGATTCATCAATAATATACTACAAGAAATAGATTAAATAAATGATAAATTAAATAATTTTAGATGTATAGAAACTCTCATTAACTTATTGAGATTTTTGAAATATGGTATCTTGAAGTGATGAACTACTCCATTTATTACTAGAGAAATATTAACCTCTATATTTGATATCAAGTGTTTGAAATTGAATTTTGATGGTGCTTCAAAAGGTAATCTATAATTGACATGTATTGGTGATATATGCAAAAACAATAAAGATTAGCCATTACTAGATTATTCTAAAGCATTTGAGAGTGTAACAAAACATTTTGGTAAGGAAAAATATTTATGAAGAGGATTAATATTGAAAATAAAAAATGGTCAAACTTGAAGTTGAGGAATATTTGAAACTTATTGTATATATTATTGACAAGAATGAATGCATATATTTGTGGTTGAATTCAAGATGTGGATATAGTAACTCCATTAGTTATAATATAATTTTATCATCCAAATAAATTTCCAATTCCCACGAATCTATGTTAATATATAAGGGAATTCCAGTTGCCTCCCTTCCAAATATAATATCACTTAAATTAAATGGGAAAATACCCACATCACTTAATCATGCCAACTAAAAGTAGGATATTCCCACCCTCATTCATTAGATTGATCACAGAGGATGGTGAAATTATCTAAAAAGCGTGAGTGATGAAAATTATCTATTGTTATTTTTGGATGCTTATTTATGCCTTTATATTTGTATGTCCTAAGATTTTGAAGGATAATAACCACATTTTCTACACAACCCTGATTTATGGGAATGAGTATATCAAGTTTATTCATCTCTTATGGAGCATTGTATGAATTTTTTATAAATGAATGTCATTCCCCTGTCATCCTCCTTGATAAATTTAATGTCTTGGCCTAAATGGTCAATATTTTAGATAATTATGAATATTTTTTTATGTGTTTATTCCTAGGACTCTTTGATTTTGGTGAAATTTTTTTGGAGTATATGGAATATAATTTTTGATTGAAATATGTATTATATTATATATTAAAAAAATATACATACTCAATTAAAAAGTGAATGGTATGAGATCACACCCAATACAAGTCACAATAAAAATCAAATTGGTGAAACTACCCATAAAAAATCAAGAGTTAAGGCTTGAGGTAAAAAAAATATTAGTAAAAAATTACATCATATTGACATCAACAAAAAAACATATGAAAAATAGATACCCTAGGTCAAATGCAACACCAACCCTTAAAAAGGAGGAGAAGAAGGTGGTGGATTATCTATATTACCTCCCTATTCACCCCCATGGGGGTGTAGTTTGTGAAGTATGAGTTATTAAACATCTTAATATTTATTTTCTTCATGAGTTTCCTTAGTTTTATGGTGCAAGGGACATATGAAAAGTGATAATTTTTAAAACTTACCCTAACCATTTCCTCAAGGAGTAATAAACCCAAAATTTCCATAGTTATCCTATGGTCAGGTCCACCCTCAATTACCCCATGAAGATGATAATAATTGACAAGGAGGATAGGTGGAGAAGGAATAATAGATTTTTAATCCATGATGGCCTTTGCCATGATCATACCATTCTTGGTCCCTTCCTAGGATGTTTTGTGGAGGTGAATCTAGTGGTATCTTTATAATGGTGCAAGGGGCATTTCAATAATGACCAATGCACATTCATAGGTTTTCCAACTGTAAGGATATCTTTTCTACTTGCACTTGTAACTGTATCATTACATTAGACAAGATAATAATTCTATTAGAAATATAATTTTTTTAATCTAAATATTCATTGTTAAATATAGTATAATTTATATCTTTCCAAATTAAAAAGATAATTTCAATCTGAAAGATGTGTCAAATTTGATTAAGTATTGTATAGGAATCAAATCATAATAGTGTGTCCCCTTTTTTTGGGATAAAGAGGCCAAATACACATTCATCTTTTCCTCAAAATATATTGATTTGGGTCATTGAAATTAATCAAAAAATATGTTTTAAACCTTATATACAAATATATGGTGCATATTATTTTTTTTTAATTTTTTAAAAAACATTAAATAATATACAAATATGTAGTATAGATATAATTTTTCAATTTTTAAGAAATCATTAAATATTTTTAAGGATTTATTTTTTAATATTTTTTTTCATTTTTTTCTATCCAACTAGTGGGACACAATATTAAAATTTTATCCATATATATAATTAATTATCCCAATAATACCATGTTCTAAAAGAAGGGTTTAGGTCTGAATGGCTAGAAGAAGGAATGGATCCATCTCTAGGCCCCTTGGGATTTATCACAAAATTAAATTATGTGTTTTAGATACTTAGATTGGCCACATGAAACAAATTTAGGAGAGGTTTTTCCCATATGTAACAATATATCCCCAATAATAATTCCTTGGTAAAGGATAGACCAAGAAAAAATATCCTTTTTGAACTCTAACAATGTAGACTAGATGGTTTGTAATCATTTTTTCCAAGGACTAAAAGATTTATTAAGATTACATAATTTGTTAAACATATCATAGGGAACAATAATAATATAATGTCATTAATAACTAATCTAGGGTTTATAACAAAGCATGGGAGTAAACACAATCTAATTCTAATATTTACACCATTTGGGGACGTATGGTAGTGTTTGAAAGATTAGACTATTCTAACTAGCTAAGTCATAAGGTCTACCAAAGGAGAGATAGTGTCTATGCAGAATTTTATAATATTATTTCCATTTAATGGCTTTGGGGAGCCATTTATCATAGAGGATAGTTACTTGTTTAGAAATATCAATGAACCCAATCCCCTAAACTTCCCTAGGATTTCAACATATGTCCTAGGGGACTCTTTAAAATAACTAGTTTCCATTGGAGCCATTTTAAAGGAAGTATCTTGATATTTTTAAAATTTTAATATAGTTCAAATTAGAGGGATTCTAATATGAAGAGTAGTTGACATGAGTAGCAACTAGGAACTTGGAGTAAATTTAGAATTTTTGATAATAAATAAAGGCAATGGCATGTAATTTGAAATTGGGGTTTTATAAGTTTTTACCTCATTTCTTATGTAATTTTAACATATATATTAGGTGGGTGAAGGAAATTAAGTTAATTTTGGTTGTGCATGATTAAATTACTTTGTCCTTTCTCTTGATTTTTGATTCCATAGACTCAATAATCTACATCTTATTATTATTCTTAATTTAATCTAGTGACAAAAAACTCAATTTATGATTCAATATTTTTAATGAACTTATAAATATGTAAAAACCAAGTTTAAATGTGTGTGTGTTGGGGTATTTTCCTATTCACCAAACATAGTGTCTACACCACTATAATTATCATAATAGTTAGTAGTCACCATGCTGGTGAATCACATAAGTAGGCATGTATGCTCACCTGAATGTAAAGAGATATTACAAAGGCATGTTCACAAAATATGACATGTCATATTCATTAATTATTACCTCTAGGATGTAAAAAAGTAAATAATTATGTAAACATTTAAGGTAAGGGAATAATATTCATATATGCATTTCAAATTCAAATCACATCAATGACAAAAAATATCATGATTAAAAGATTTAAATGATACAATCATTGATTAGTGGAGAATTATACCTTTTGAATTAATAGTATCAATTACATGAAAATAATAACAAAAAATCAATATCTCAATACATAATAAATTTGAAAACTATTATTATCAATCAAAAGATTCAACAAACTTAAACTAAAATGTAAGGTGGGATTTTATAGGTATAAACCAACATATTTCCATTACATTAATTAATTACACAACCTTAAAGAGTGAAAAAAATTATTAATAAAAAATGAATAATTATTTCTCATAAAGTCACTCAAATAATAAATCCTTCTATTCATGATATTTTGTGCTATATGTGATCAAGCTATTTTAAATAATGAATTTCATTAATACAAAACTTCTTGAAGCCATATTCTCTTTGTTGGTTCCCCTATATAGGTGTTCCTAGATTTTTATTCCATGTTTTGTGAAGCCTCTTTACCAATCACTACACTCTATGTTTTACATAAATAATGGTTTTGTCTTTAGTACATGATGTGACTTCAACTGGTAGGTCATTTAATAGATTTCCTTATACATCTATACAACCTATTCATTGTGTGCCATTGAGCTTGGTGGTACTCTATAAGAATTTATTAAAATTATGATATCACTTGATAGATATACATTTTTAGATTTTTGAATTCATGCACTACCCCATCCAATATTATTAAGCCTCTTACACCCTCTAAGTAGTAAAAAACTTAGGGGTACACTTGGTAAGAATTATAAGACAACATAACCCAAACTAATCATGTTAGATATTTTTTTAATATAAAAATTTGGTTTCTTTTATATTATACATTTTGTCTCACAACATGAATATATGAGGAAACCCTCATATACTTCACACACTGTTATTTCTTTGTCTAAAAATTTTCATTGTAGCAATTTGAAACTCTTTCCCATTTTTATGCTTCTCTAAAATATTATATTATTTCTCATTGGAATCTTTTAGGAGTTTCTCCCTTGGCCTCATCCTTTGTTGAAACATCTTAGTGTCAATATCTTATTATTTTGATTCTTCTTTGAGTAGACACATGTTAATTACCTTAGTTTAGTGTGTAAAATTTCAAAAAACTTGGTTCAAAAGGTTTTATTTTTCTTGGAATTTTATTAGTAACTTCTCACAATTATGTAATTGTTCATCAAACTCCACTTACACTTTTTATTTTTCTTCTATCTCTATTTCTTCAATGATAACATTATTGAATTTTAAAAATAACCTATATGTCATCAATATTAGCCAATCAATATCATTTATACCTTACATAATAAACCAATCAATAAATTGGGAATCATTGCAAGTGATATTTTTTTAAAGATTAAGTAATTTAATCTTCATGAGGAATCATTTTTGTTCTACCATTACATGATGCCTGTCAACTTATTCTAGTAGTTTATTTTTACTCATAATTGTGACAATTATAACATTAAATATTGACACTTATGAAGCCATCCTTACAAATTCAAACACTAATTTTTCTTCTACCATTATGGTAGTGTCTATATGTATTATCTTCTTTTCCCCATCTAAGGTATATGACATGTTTTTTAGTACATAGGTTGCATGAGCTTAAAATGATGGTTTATCTAGGTGGATGTCAAAATAAATGATAAATTATTCCAATTTTATTTTAAAGGAACTTTCATTAAAAAAACAAATCTTATTGTATATTATTATAGACTAGATCCTCTTTTCTTTACTCTACCAATATTTGTGTATGTAATCTGATGTCAAAGAAATAAATCCAATCTCATGTTGATTGTATTTTTCATGTACATCACCCTAATGTTTTCCTCATGTTGTGCCTTGTTAACATTTTATATATAATTATTATCATCATCATTTCATTTATATATTTAATTCCCAATGTTTTACTAAGTTCCCCTTTCTCTTCTTCTTCTCCTTCACATACCTAGTCACTGTTATTCAAGTTGTCCAATCCTAATACTTTTTTTCAATTTATTAATTGAATCATCCAATGTGATGCATTCCTAATAGAATGTGATTACCTCATATTTAATTAAATAATAAATTTGAAAAAAATCCTTGAATTATGGTCATTGAGAGTCTTATTCATCTCTATAATCACATTTCCATGAAACATATTGGGTTGTCATCTATCTGATCCTATGTTGATTGTTCAGTTTCCATTGTGAATATTTTTTAAGAGGTATAAGTGTCAAGCTATTATTTATTTATGGAATTAACTTATGTTGTTGATTGTAAAACACACCCCATTTTTAGACTAAAAATGGGGACCCTCTTTTTAATTTGGAGTCTAGTCTTATACATTTCAGGGATTCATTATGGTTCTTGGTTTAAATAAACTTTCTTAGTAATCACTAGATTATTAATTACAAGTGATTGAATTAATTTTATTGAATGTCTTTGCATTTATTTAGTTTGGTCCAAGCTCTCATCTAGGAATTAATTAATTTAAATAGCTAAATTTACAACATTTTACTAAGTCCTGGTCTACTTATTTTCTTGTGTTTTAAAACACATTTTATAGCTTAATTTTAGATTATTTCACGTTAAGATTGTGAAAATTATCTAATTGTTTCAAATTTTTATGTTACTTTTCCTTAGTAATTGAGTCCATTTTGGCTTAGATTTGATCTATATTAGATATAAGTTTCCTTTGGTTCATCTTTTACCCCTATAAATTTCAATAAAATGGATGAAATTTGATTTTGAATGGATTTCTCTTGCTAAGTTTTCATGCCTCTTTTGTTTCTTTCCAAAAGACTTAGCCATTTTATTTTTCATGAATTAGCCATTGATTTTTAAATTGAGTCACTAATTGTTCCTTCATATTTTGTGTCTATAGGTTGTTAGAAAGAGTTTAGGTGACTTAGTCATAGATTTTTTACAAACAAAAGTCTAATGACTCTCAATAATTTTTCAAGTATTTTCTATTTGGGAAAAATGTCATGAATTTCATTAGAATTTATGCACAAGGGAATATTTTACACAAATTACAAATAAAAGTTCCAAATACTTGGGTCTTCAAGATAAATATTTATGAACAAAATTTTTGATAGAAAAACTTTTGAAGGATTGGAAAGTACGAGGCTTACAAAGACTAGGTACTTAAATAATCCCTTGGTGCGATGTGTCATTCACTTGGCAGTCCTAAGAACTATAACTCATCCAAAGAAGAATTTTATCACTTATATAATTTCACAAAAGTTTCTCACAACTATGTGGTACCTTTCCACTTATTTAAAATAATTATCCTATGTTATTTAAGGTTGCATAATGGGACAATGATGTCAATGACACTTTAGGCTGGTAGGTTAGTAGGATGATGCCATATGGAATAATCCAATTTCTCCACTACCTAAAATATGTTAGTACCATCGAAATTCCTTAAAAATATAATGTTGGTTAAATTATGTCATGTGGATTCATCCCACTATTTCACTATCCCAAAGATATTTGTATAGAGCGTGGAGCCTCCAAGTAAGAGGGTAAGTGGGATGATGCCACATGGAAAAATTTTACTAATTTTTATCCCTTGGGTGGTATTTTCAAGACCAAATTGATGTAAAATACTCTTGAAAGTGTGATGATGCCACATGGTGAAATCCTAATACTCTTCAACCCTCAAGCGGTCCATGTATACCTTGTAGTTTGTTAGAGATTGAGCAAGTGAGATTATAATACATGGAAAAATATTGCCTCATAATAGAAGGCAAAATAAAAAATGTACATAAATCATAAAGATAGGTAGATAAAGAGTGAGAAGAGACCATGGAATGACAAAATTGAGTGACAAAGCTAAATCCCACAAGTACCAATAAGTTTCCAAGTGGTGAGATGGGACCCATATAAGTGAATTCCTATCACACATTGAAGGAAAATAAAGGAGAATCCATGTGGAAAGGACCACATTAGAACTAAGGATATGCTTTTTTTCCATCCAACAAGGTATTATCTTGAAATTGATAGCTCTCTTGACTATCAAAATTGTTAATAGGCTGAAAATGGACTATGCATCCAATATAATTTATAGAATCAAATCCTTGTCTAATTACATTATGAATTATGTGGGAATAATGATAATGGCATGCACATTAGAATCAAACACATGACATACAATAAAAAAATCATCCTTAAAGAGGAAAGGCAATTGATTTCATAAAATCATGAGTGACTAGTGGTCCTGATGTAATTCCAACTACCTTCAACTACCAAAATTTAATTGAGGTATGGTTCAACTATGTAAATACTAGGTACACCTTCAATCTACCAAAGATTTAGAATCACATTCTCAACCAGATTCTCTCAATCACTAATTAATGTTTTTAACTACCTCATTAGTACAAAAATTTGATTGAGTTCAAACTCTTTAGGCCTATGTGTCTATATAAGACAGACTCTTTGAAGTAACAAGGGCTGGTATTTTTAGGACCAAGATCTTTATGCTTAGGTTGATTCTTTTTGGATTAGAGGAAACTATGCTTATTTGTCTCATTTTAGCTTAGAACTTATAGTAATGGACCAGTCATTTTTATTTTCATGCATTTCCCTACTTTTTAGAGTAGTTTTATGAGTCAAGGCTATTTGGAATTTGCATCTATAGATTATTGAGCATTTGATGAATCCCAAATGATACTATAAAGAAACATATTTTTGTAAAAAAATTTTGATTTAATAAAATTGGTCTATGTATTTATATGGTGTCCCTATTTTCCTCTTTAGATCTATTAGTTCATTCTACATACTCTTGTACTATACTTAGTTGGAGTTATGCTAGGTCTAGCTCAACTAAGGATTGGTTACTCTAGGATTCATCTTATCAATAGAACGAGGCTAGCCGATATTAGATAATGGGATCTTTTTCTCTTTATCCATACCTTTTTCTCTTTTTCCTTTTTTTTATCACTTTATTAGTCTAAACTAGTTTATTTTCTAAGTTTTAGTCTGAGTTTAATGTTTATCATGATTGCATGCTCTTATATATTGCTTACTTATGCATTTTTGAACTTATAAGCAATAGATGTGTCTCTTTAAATCAATTATTTATCCATATTTGGATCATTTTGTTGATTTCATAGGCATAATCTCTTTATTTTTAATGCATATTGATTTGGATAAAATACAAACCTAAGACCCTTAACATGGTATGATCACAACGAACTGATTGGGTTACCCTATGTACCAAGACCTGGTAATCAAGACCTTGGGGAGACTTGTTCATGGAAGCCTACTTTAAAGAGAGGGAGATACTAATAACCCCTACCTAAGTTGGTATGTTAAAGAACCTCATAATACCTTAGAAGGTCCCTTTATCTCTACCATGGATTTGGTGGAGTAAGTTATTTTTATAACACATTAGTAAGAGTATATGGCCATATAAAATTATAAAGTGACTATCATCTTCCTCATCATTGTCATCAAAATATTGCATATGTTTTATTTTTATAGATGGCATGTTCTTATATTTATCAGTGTTGGATTTTGGTTATGCTTTGATTATTATGTGTGTATTTCCTTGTGTTTCTTTACTTGTTCCACTCGAGTTTACTAAATTCTAAGGCTCCATTGAGAGTTTTTTTAATTCATTTTAATTTATTATTATTCAATTGGAGTGGTGATCCCATATCATTCTCTTGTTCATCCTTCATGGGATTTACCCTTGGGTCCTTATCCACTAATTTATTATGCTTTAGTTGCATTCACTGTTCTCCCTTTTTCTTATGTTTGATAAGATTTAATGTATATGAAATGTGAAAAATGTGGTGATCCTACTTCTTCCCAACCATTTCTACCAATAAATTATCAATGGTAGTGGATTCATCATCGAACTCACTATCTTATTCCACTAATTACTTTGTGGAGTACTTATAAAGTGCATTGTAATAATTCTGGTTCATATTTATCAAATATAACATTGAATAAAATTAGATAATAATAAATTAATTGATATTGTATTTAGGATATTAAATATATTTAAGACTATGTATTACATGAGTGAGAGGTTACATATTTATATGTGGATGATCTCCTTGATATAGGGAGTCAACACCAATCCCTTTGATATCTCAACTACTCCCCAATATCTCTTATCTCAAACCTATCTAATAACAATTCACATACATATTATATTATTATTTTATACACACCTAAACAAATGTAAACACTAATATATTATTCCTAACACATTGAACACCAATATATATTCATCTACCTTCTTTACAATAACTTTTTTTAATTAGTATTAGGTACCATATTATTTTACCCTATTTGGTTTTTTGAAAATTCTAATAGGATAAAAATAATAGAACAATGATTTATTTCAATTTTTTCCAATATACACAAATAATCATAAAAATGATCTAAACTATGATAATAATATAGGCTAAATATATAAATAAATGTACAACAAGAGCTAAAAGGTTAGTTTATTATTTTTCATGTTAAGTGGAATTTTTGTTGTCTGAATGTTTAATTTAAAGATTAAGTAAATTCTTTGTGTATATTTTTTTTTTATGTTGTTTCATGTTTTATTTTATCATATTATGTTGGTATCACTAGATTATATTGACTGGTAGTGAGTGGTACTAAACCTACACATTAAGATCTCATATTTTAATCTAATATGATGTACCTATGTTTTTAATGCCTATTTACACCTTTTATCACCTATAGAATCATGCATATGAACCTTAAAATTAATTCTTAGTTCTGCACAAATAATCTAATATCAAATGGGGATGTTTTGTGAAAGGGTTGAATTGGATTGACCTTGGTCAATATGTGTTGACTAACCAAGGACTATAGTAAATTTATAATACTTCAAAGAGGGATCAAATTTGAATGTAACTCTCCCACTAATTTCTATGTGTGTATCTATGGATACAATCCTAAATGCTCTTTTTCTTATATTTCTATTGGTATAAGCATGTGAATGTAAATTGATCTTATGCAAACATCAGATTTAGCTTTAACAATTTAGCAGGTGAAATTTATAAATCTTAACTAGTTGTTGATAATGTAAAGTGGTTTTAATCAAATATTAAACTAAATTTGTATATATATGAGTATATAAATTTTAATTAAGGACATAATGTCATGCAAAACCAACAAAAATAAGTTTAAATGTGCCCAAACAAATATAAAATGAAGTGTGGCCAAAATAAATTAAGGTCACTTCCATCATCTTTGGTCAGTATTAATAGTCAATACTGGCCATAAATGACACAACTAACCCTATGCCTAAAAAGACTCCATGATAAAATAAAAGGCCAAGTATCTCTATAATATGTAAAGTGGGGCTAAAGATGATAGGACAAAGGTGTTACATATCCAAATAGAATCATTAAGAATATTAAAATGTTGAGAGAGATGTGACAGTAATTACTTAGTTTGTAGTTTGATATATATACATGTAAAGCTCTCTAAGAGTATTGTGAAGCAAGACTTATAATAAATATAGGTATCTACATTCACCCTTATTGTGAAACAAGACTTATAATGAATATATGTATCTACATTCCCGCTCATTTAATCTATAATTATAGTTATAAATATTGGATAAAATAGAATGTATAATTGCATTGATGATTATGAATTTATATTTTTTCTTTGTTCCAATGATGTCCAAATTTTCCTTAAAGAGAGGATGTATGGTATTTGATAAATTTATGCCCAAATAAATAAGTATGGTTATAATGAAATATATATTCAAAAAATAACTACACATGTATGCATGTTGTATGGTGTCATTAATGGAGTGAAGAGTGGAGATGTCAATGGTCTATAGTGAACTAGTCATTGTGGAGAAGAAATGAATTATATTCTTGTTGATATCCCAAATAGGGAAGTAGAAAATCTTCTAAGAAATTATTTAAAGAGTAGTTATAAGATGAAAAGTGAAAACTCAATACTAGGTTTGTAAAATGATGTGTTAAGCATCACTGGACATTAACACATCATT
>JARHVA010005534.1:1075000-1174996 GCA_037957365.1 Torreya grandis | reverse complement strand
CTGACTGTATAAATAATCTGTACATAAGCAAGGGGAAAATTAAATGGTAAAACATTTGGTTAGATATATAAAATTATAATGAGAGAGTGATAGGGAATTGAGAAGAGTTTGATACAGTCCTTGAGTTTAACAACTTAATAATTTATCCTTGACAGTCCATAAAAGTAAAAAAGGAGACATACATGCTATAGCCATGTAGATCATCTTTTGGACAAAAGTATAGATGTTCATACTAGATGCAAATGAGTAATATGAATATAATTTAATGAAATAATAATTGAGGATATATAATCATTATGACACCTAAACGATTTGGATTTATATGAGGTTTAAGAAGGGAAAGTTTATATTCCTTAACACTCATGCAAAGGCCTATGTATGATGACAAAAGGAAAGGTTGTAGAATATCAAGAATAGGTCATGGAGAGTTGTAGTGAAATGAGAAGAATATTACATGAAGTATATAAAAATTTTAGGCTATAAAATAATATAATTGAGGAGGATCAAATTTTATGTTTTATCACTCTAAACATGTAATGACACCTACAACTTTATATGTTCAATTATGAGAAGCATGGTATGTGTTTGTTAGAATACAAGGCTTTGATAAAGCTGTAGATGGTCAGTGAAGGGATATGAAATCCCAAAACTATGATGAAGGATTTTTAAGTGTCTAATAACTTGTATAAGATCACTAAGACCCAAAATGAAATCAAACCTCAAGAATTGACATCTACATTTAGGTTTAGAGAGGATCAAGAAGGGTATTATATGTTGTGAAGTCATGATGACTTAAGAGTGAAAAATAATGGTTATAGATTATAAATAATAAAATAAATTCATTTAGATGTCAAGGTTTTGAATGTAAATCTATAAAACCATTGAATGCACTTAGATTATCCTAAGGACTACCTATAAGCTAGCATAAGTAAGACATGTTATGTTTAAAGATTGAAAAGAGAGGGTCGCATATAGTTGGTGAGAAGGTAATCTGGGTGAGAACATGATAAATTAATGAGATTACCTAAGCCAAAAAATTATCATAATTTAATAAGGGTTTAGATAAAATAATCAAAGATAAATTTCATCCAAACCCTACCTACATAGTCATGTAAGCTATAGGCCTATCTACCTTGGTAAATGAAGATTATTCATTTAAAATGAAGAGAGGAGATATATCACAAACCTAAAGAGAGGGTAATAATTTTATAAAGGTTTAAAAATGATGACATAACTTCATAAGGCCATTTGGTTCACCTAGAAATGAAACAAATACTAAAAACCCTGTCCAGGCATGTAGAGCCTAATTCACACACAAGAAGACCATAGGTGTAGTCATGATAAAGGATGTTTGGTGAGGGTTGTAAGAAGGTATGAGTATATTTTAATGTGAATTATATTATAAAATGACCTAAAGATTCATATCTATGTATGGCAATTTAAGAAAAGTGCTAATTTGGCCTTAAGACCTCTTCAATCTACCTTCATGGATGACTACCATCTAGGACATGTTTTCTCTCACCTGTTGTATCCTTGACCTAATTCATAAATATATATGGTTTTTATGGATGGTGGAAAGGTCTCCACACTTCATTATTATGTTATTATTTATTGGGTTGAGGCCCTAACCTTTGTGAATAAACATAATACCATCAACCCATCTCTAATGGCCTAATTGTAGACTAGGAAACAGCTTATCACACTCAAAATAACATGGTAAAAATGTATGGTGACCTAGTATCATGGTGATATTTGAGGGAGATAGTGTAATTGATATTTTAAGAATTGGTTTAGGTTCTGAAGGCACATGGTTTATGAATAGTCACTAAGAACCAAAACCACTCTAAACTTTCCTAAAACCATATTAATGACTATTTGAGAGAGGTAGACTCCTAAAGAACATGAGATGACCTAGTTTTCTCTTAAAACCTAATGAATGTTGTTGAGTAATCTAATTATATTCTCAAGGTGTAATATTTTTGTATGTAGAGTAGTATGGAATACAATAAATGCATTATTTTACAAGGTTTTTAGTGTTTTTAGTGATTTTAGATAGTTGGACATTCTAAAATTGTTGGGAGAGGTCACTTGAGATTTATTTAGTCTATTAAAGAAATAAAATATTAATAGGTCATCTTGTAAGTGATCTGATAAACTCCATTTTTCTAGATAGTCTCAAACATTCCTAAAATGAGACTAAGTTTCAAGGCCATTTCATGGTTCTCACACTTCCACAAGGTCTCATGGCCTCAAATTTGACATGGAGGTTGTTTATATCTATACAAAGTGGATCACATTATTTTTGGTGATTTAATATGTCTGGGAAAGATCTGGAATAGAAAATCAAGCTTCTAGGTAATGAGGCCTAATTGAGGAGATATAAAGGCAAAAAGGACACACTTAGATTTCGGACATGAATTTTGACATAAATATATAAGGAAATAATGGGTCATAAAATATGATCTCAATTTATCATGAACTTCTATACATTGTACTAGACTAGGAGGTTTACACATTTTCAGGGCTACAAGGAATGAGGCTAAATGAGGCCTTTTGGTGCAAAAGGAAATTTTGAGGGTAGTTTCAGACATCAAATGAAATTTTTAGTTCTAATATGATATTAGTAGGCCATCCATGGAGAGATATCTAGTTGGATAATATAGATTCAAGTTTTTACACCTGTAAGCAAGATTGGCCTAATGAGATGAAGAGACTTCTAGACACCTAGCAAGAGAATGAAGTCATGTGTCAAAGGTAACCTTTAGATATTAGTTGAAAGGTGTCAAGAGTAGAGAAAATTTGTAACTCAACTTGAGCCAATCATCAATAAGGCCATTTGTCATTCCACAAGCCAAGGAAAAGGGTAGTTTTAAAGAGATAGGTAATGTGTCAAGCAAGGTTTGAAACTTCCATGCCACTTAGAGTAGAAGAGCATATTTATAAGACTATAAATTGTATTTAATGACTTTATGGGTTAATTTAAAACTCCTTTCTTATTTCAACTCCTCTTGGACACTTGTATCTCACTCTTCTATGCCCTTCTCTCCTTCTTCTCTCACTTTCTCTATATATTGAGCCTTAATTGGATAATATTATATCCTCCACCTAGGTATTTAAAAATCCTACCCATTTTAGCCTTTTATTGATGAGAATAATCTGGTTTTACCTTTTCCATGGACTTTTTTCAATATGCATGCTTGACTAGTTGATTTTGTTAAGTGATAGTCTTATTCCCCTAGCACATTTGTCGTTGTTTAGCATTCATGTTTAGTTTGGAATCATTTTTAAGGTCTTGTGAAGTGTCAAAATAAGGTTAAAGTATTTATTTGGTATTATTTTCATTAGTTTCATCTCATGATCTCTATAACTATTCCTCCTAGTTTAATCACTCTTCATAACCTTCATGGTAAACATTGATGTAGAAAGGTAGATTTAGATTAGTGTCATGTGTAAGTTAGTCTCTTGTTTGAAGTTATTTTGCATCTATTTGGTAGTGGTAAAATCATATTTGGTGTATCACCTACATTAGAGTAAATTTCTCTTCCTATTCCTAGTAAGTGGTAGATTAGTGTTTGAGCTTAAGAGATTTATCAATGGGAGCTAGCCCTTTAATGCAAAGAATCAAATCTCCAATAGGGTTCTCATAACCTAGAGGTGTTTCTATGTTACATCAAATTTATAAGGATTTAAATACCTTCTGAAGGTCATAAATTTGATTGATAATAATGCCTATATTACAAGTCAATTTTTTAATTTATAATTCTCTCATAAAAGTAACCTTACAAGGTGGTGACTTGTCGAACAATTATAAATGTGAAATAGAAACATTGTATGTCTTTGAAATTGATGGAATAAGATAATGTTTATTTTATTGATTATGAGAATGAAGTTGTGTTTCTAAGGGTAAGTCTTGATAAATGACATTCATTGAGGACACCACTTTACAACCAAAGGTAATAATATTTGCATTGTGTATTATATTTTGCATAATATCTATGAAAGTAGGCAATGTTACATCACTTAGTACTTGGGAATCATGTAATTACTCATACATGATATATTTATAAATAGTGGAGTAATTTAGAAGATGAAATAATGAAATTTTAAGATACATGATGCCTAATTTATCAATAACTACACCTCCTATGATGTTAGGTTTAGAAGGCCCTTGCTCTACTATATTACAAACGAAACTTTGAAGAGACATCAAGTGATTTTTCAATATAAAACCCTCTCATTTTTATCATGATATTTCTTGAGATATTTATAAAGGCAAGTAATGTATAAAACCATAGTAACTATCACAAATAAGAACCCAACATGGGTGATAGATGCATCCATGTTGAGCATATTTTATAGCAATCTAGGATCAAAATCAGAAAATTATAAAATCCCTATTTGGAAAAGATTTTGGATTTCAAAGATCATGTTCACCAAATGCTTAACCTTAAATATGAAAAGTATCATACTTTGGTAGATAGATTTAAGAATATAGAAATGATAATGCATAAGGGTGATTATCATATCTATGATAGTTCAATTAATGTCTAAACTCATAATTAGCATATGTTGAATTATTTAAATTGAGATAGACTAAAAGATAGTATTTAAAATATGATAGATAAAAGAAATACAAAAAAAATAATGTACGTATCCTATTTTTATGTAAAAACATTTATGGATCTAGAACAAGAAGGAAACAAAATGGAAAAAGATTTTGGAGTAGTTTCCAAATTATGGATTGGTTCCTCTAGAACTACAAACACTAGCATCAACCTAGGATGGTTACATTGATGTAATTATCTAAAATGAACATAGGTTTCATGTATGTAATACCTATTAGAAAAGGATTTAAACACCTATATTATTCTGGGTTTATCTTCACCTTCACTTTGGTGCATTCATATATGGGTCATGGATTGTGGCTCCCCATGAAATTATAAAATGCTAGCTCTTTATTTTCATACCAACCTTGGTAAAAATGGGTTAATATGCTCATGGTGTCCAACTGATCCTAAACACCCTATAGTTAATGAGCACTACCTACATAGACAATACTCTGAATATTGCCTTATAATGATGTATTTATCCCATACATGTTGGCTTATATGTGAATATAAAATATGTGGAAAGTAAGTATAAAAGTGACCTATCTTGTAACTTGGCAATGCAATATCATAAGTTTTTCCTTCATTAATTCAGACCTATGTATGTAATATCACTATGAATGGTCAAAAAATAGAGTAAAATAGGGAATCTTTATTTTATCTAGTGCTTGATTGAATGCTTTGATACTTTGCCTTATGTATTTTCTTTGTGGTGAATGAATGAGGGTTGATCTTGTATTTATTTCAATCACTTTGGAGAAATAAATTGCATTAATTCTCTTAGGTTGATCATTAGGATATGTTTCATTCATAAGTCACATGACTTTAGGGAGATAGAAACCTATATCAAGGTAGGACACTAGTGTTGACATAGGGGTTTAAGGATGAGGCTTGTGTCTTGGCAGTTGCAAAACTTGTACAAGCTCAAAACATGTAAGGTATAAGATAAACATATTTTAAGCCTTCTAGTCAAGATATATGGTCTGGGTAATCAATGTAAGATTAGTCAAACCATGAGATATTCCAAGGGATACTAGATAGAGCAGATGTGAAACTTCATAAATTGGGAAAGGTCTAGAACTAAGAGGAACAACCAAGGTGTGATTTTTCCAAGTGTACAAGACTGAGGTGTTATATAATCCATAAATATTTTCTATAACTTTTAACCACAGGATAATTTTTAAAAAAATTCTTGTATTCTGGGTTGGATAGCCCCAACCCTTCACACTAAATGGATGAGAAAATTATAAGTCCTAATACTAAAAATAGGGTTAAAAATGCACATAGTTCTCCAACATATGTATGTTTTTTAACATAATGAATAATCTATAATGAAGTGTAATGGTTTTATCTTCAACACTTGAAAATATGATACTTTGTATTTCACGATTTAAAACTTTTATTCAAGGATTATCCTTTAATAAGGTTTAAAATGTGTATTAATTTTTTTATAACATCAAAAAATAATGATAATTTTTTCCTCAATTTTTCTAAATAATTCTCAAATTGATGTCCAAGTAAGTATAACCATAATAATAATTTGTATTGATAGTTGAATCCTCATTAACTCCTTATAGGACTGACCTACAAAACATGTCTAGTGAGATTTAATGGTTATTTTACAATTTTAAAAAGAGTCATTGAGTATAGCTAGACACTGTTAGAATAATCATACTCTTCAGGTAAGTAGTTCTTTCCAAACATTACTAGTAGTGTTATGGAAATGTAAATTAGTGATCTTGTCTATGTATAAGGACTTTCAAAAATTATGATATATTTATGTATAGATTATTTTGATAATGAATAAGTTTACTTGAGGAATAAAGGTTGACATGAAAATAGATGGGTAGATGGATAGAGGGAAAGTGTGATCAAGCTTCAAATCAGCAAATTATCCAAATATATCAAATTTTGTCAATCTAGACACTGTAATAACAAAGATAGGTGTTAAAAGTAACACAACATAACATCAATAAAAATAATTATAGTTTTTTAATTCAGTGTCTTAAGTCTATAAGTTTGTCCTTGATAGAGAGTATTGTAACACTAAAAAAACAAAGTAAATCTTTAATTTGGACCACTAATTTAAATTTGCATAAATTAGTATCAAATAAACATTTCTTTGTTGGGTTATGTGTGTGATTTTATTTTTATGTCAATTTTTAGTTTGTGAAGGATATTATTACACTATGATGAATGTATATCACATATAGTTCATGTTAATATTAGAGGAGGAGGAAAGGAACTGATAGTTACCAACTTAGCATATAAGTTAATAGGAATGCAAACAAGTTTGGAGTCACTAAAGTGGTCACAATGAATATGAACTAACATTAAGTATATACATGATGATTATGAAGAATAAAATCTAGATATTTTATTTGAGGAGATAGTTTAGTAACATAAGAGTATATTTATTATATATATTTAAAATGTACAAAAGCCTATGTTTTATATGGATTCGAAGCTATATTCTTTTTGGGAAGCCTAATGTACGTGAAAACCTAGGGTTGTTTTTCTTAAATCAATTTGTAATTTCATGTAAGAATCATCATAATTATTTATTTATATTACACTTAAGAAATATAAAATACTATATAAATATGAAACAACAAAATTATTTAAAAGGTGGATGTAAATCTACTAATAAAAATTGAAATGGAAAAATATACATTTCATTAATTTTAATTATATTTGTAAAATAAAGATAATATTAATTTACTTAATTGACTTAAGCTATTTGTTTCTCACATTAGCCATCTATGAAATTATAAATTCTCTAATCTACTTCATAAACTACATATAACTAAAATAAAGTCTTAAGACTTCACTAAACACTATTGGTATAGTCTAACCCTTGTAGTATAGAGCATTGTTTTTCAATAACTAGTATTGTCACTATGTATTGTGTATATTTTCAAGACATGGGGCCATTGTAGTTTTTCATGTAGCTTATTTATGTATGTGTGAACACATTAAATCATACGCATTGTTGTATGTTTTTATTTTATTCCTATTTAAATCTTAATTAATATTTTGACCAAAAAAAGACTTTTAAAAATTGGTTAGTATTTATCATTTTTCACCCTCAACCTTTCCCCACTAAAAGTATGAGATTTGTTGATGTTCCAATACTTTTAAGAGTTCTCAAACCACATATATTTATCCTAGATGTGTGTGTTAAAGTAAGAAATAATATATAATGCAAAGCAATTTTTTCATGTTTCAAAGTTGGCACCATGCAACAATTGCTTTGGGGTATTGAAATTTGTCCCTATTGGTGATCCTCTTGGATATTTTTATATGTGTATTCATTTTTTATAATATATAAAAGTAGTGATAATGTATTCCTCAATTTTACAAGTCATTCTCAATATCATGTGAAATCCATCATGGCCTTAGTAAATATTTATATTCATAGTTGACTCTTCATTAATATGTACATTATTTACACATTATACATATCTAGGCCTACCTAATGGATATTTATTAATTTTATAAATATTAATTTAGTGCACCTAGACATTGCTAGTAGAAGAATACCCCTACCTTAACTAAGACTATCTATAAACTATCTATAGTGGTGTGGATGTTTGTATCAATTATTTTAGATATGGAGAAGGTTTATATATGCTTATGATATGTTTCTGTATAGATCAATTTTGATGTAAATAATTATATCTATTGAATATAAGTAAATAATAAAATGGAATGGTATACATATGGAGGGAAACCTTACTCAAGGTTAAAGTGTATGGACATTGTCAAAATACATCAAAGTGTGGTAAATTTTAGACTTCCATTTTGTGTAATACCATATTTAGTTTTGTAAAGTAACAAATGAACATAAATATAGATATTATTTTTGAATCATTCTCTAATTATTATGTCTATGTGTGTGTCACTGGGATTTAGTAGTATAACACCCAATAGGAACTAATGAAACAAGTTAATGTGTCACACCATTGTATTTTTCATCAATTTTTATCAAATAATGGTTTTCCTTATTGGGTTTTGTGTGTGTGAGTCTATTTTTTATTAAAGTTTCATGTTGGGAAAAAGAATATTACATTGTGGTGAAGATGTATAATGCATATGGCATCCTCTTAGAGGAAGAAGAAGAAGGTAACCTATAATATCAAAATCAATATATTTTAGGAGAAATAAAAGTAATTTTGGATGCAATATATTCATCATAAATAATATGAATTAATATTTAGGATGTAAGAATTACTAAGAATAAAAAATTCAAGATATTCAATTGGATGAGATAGATGATTAACCTAAACTTAAATTTCACGTACATATTTTGAAGATATGAAGGAAAACAAAGTTGTAAATATTTTAATATGTAGTAAGTTCAAGTCTTGATGATCTCATATATTGGACCAAATATATGGATAAATACTTTGATTATGAGTGAATGAACTACCCCATAAAGGTTAATTTTTCCTATACTAAGCTAAAACTCCATTCATTATAGTGTTTTGAGGATGTGAATCCACAAATGGAGATAAGAGGTAAATAAAAAATCATATCTTTTAAGAGGATTGTCAAAATATTGAAAAATATGTTATTTCCATTTTATTATCAATTGAATTTATCCAAAAGTTTTCAAAACTTGACCCAAAGAGAGCTAAGTGAAATATAATACACAAAGGATTTTCACAACTTAATCAAATTTTCTACTCATATGGAATATGAGAAAGATAATATATCAAGTTATATAAATGGAATTTTTATTTAGAATTAAGACATGTTTTTAAACTCTAGGGCAAATATTGATGAAAGACCCTATTAATAAGATTTTAACATGAAATATTTTCTTATAAAACGTATAATATTAATTTTATAGGAAGAAAAAGTCTATAAATATTAATACTAAAATATAATGGTGGAAGAGGACAACATACTTGTGAAAGTGAATAAATTACTTAGAGAAATTAGAATTAGACACACCGACGAAGATTATTTTATTCTAGAGGTATTCATTTTTTAGAAGAGAAAGAAGTAGAGGACTCATAAGTAAGTGATTAAAGTGTGGAGATGTTATATATATATATATATATATATATATATATATATATATATATATATATATATATATATATATATATATATATATATATATATATATATATATATATATATCTATATATATATAATTTTATAAATCATTTTAAAAAGGTGGTAAGATAAATGAGGTACAAAAGGATATTACTCATGTAAAAGAGGAGAGTGTTGGATCGCTAACTGATACAAAAGATGTAGAGAGTTTGGAACCTTTTATGTTGAAGAGAAATATGTTGAACATAGATAAAGAATAATCGATACTAATTTAATGTAATAAACAAATTAGATTATTTTCAAAGCTATAGGTTAGTATTGTAAGTGTAGACACCTAAATTTGGTGTTTTTATAGTATGAAATATTAATTTTGAAATGATTTAACATGATAGGATAATGAACATATACTAATCTAGAGTATAACATACACAGATTATTCTACCAATCTATTGTATTATCCACCTATACTCAATATATACATTTATTTAATCTAAATTTAATTGTATATAATGTCTATCAAATTATATTTTTAAATTTGGTAAGTATCCAATATAAAAACATAGACAAGGTTCATGAGTTGGTCATAATAGGAAATTAATGAAGATAATTATATAAATATAAATGACCCATAATGTTATTATTCACTTGGAAAATATTATAAATATTTATAAATCAAATAACAATCTATTCCAAATTATCGAAAGGCATACACACAACTCAATTATTATTGTAAAACCTTAGATCAATCCATAAATAAAATTAATATGTGATGTGGTAGAAATAATCTCTCAAATAAATCCTCAACTAAATGCTTGAATCAAGAGGGAAGAATAGGCAAGATTAAAACAGAGAATTCCTGACAACATATGCTTCATATTCATCAAAATGCTATTACATTATTTCTTCACTACTTCCATTCTTAAACTCCTTCAAATAACAATAAATTCACTCTCTTCAAACTTATTTTTATTTAAATACATATGAACCACTACTAAAATACAATTAAGCATTATCATCCTTATAAAGAATCTCTAAAAGCTAAAAATCTACTATGCAAGAAAAATGTGTCCACCTTCCATAAGATGGAAAAAAGTGAAAGAAAAGAAAATACAAGGAATGATACACCATTCTTACACTTGGACTCATCATGAATTTAATACAAACATCACTATTGAAAAGTTGGCTCAACCTTTTCATGTCTAGTCAAATAGATAAAGGAAATTACAAATATGAATAGTGCACCTTGTCTCCCCATCATCAAAAACATCCAAAAGTTAATTTATTTCATTTTTGACCATATTTTATTGTCTCCTCATGAAATTTTCAACCCACACTAGATATTAAACCTATAATAGTGTCCATCAAGAATAGTGACAATCTAGAATAGTGCCAATTAAGAATAGTAACAATCTAGAATAGTGCCAATAGTGAAAATCAAGAATAATGTCAAATAGTAACCATCAAGACACCTCACCAAATGGAATAGTGGAACTAAATCATCAAGACACGCCACCAATGAAATATTAAGACACATAACCAATCGAATATTGACACCACATCATCCTCCTCTGGTTAAAACAACATAGCTCCCACAAGTTGATCTGAATGTATTCCTTCCATTTATTTTTGTCATTCTTCTATAGCCCCCATTTTGTAATCCAAGTATTTTATATTTGTATTAATACTTAATAATACACCTAACATATATGTAGACACCGAAATCGTGTCTAACCCTTGGTCATCCTCCCTCTTGGTCCATTCCTAACCCATTCCTAAAACATGCACTTACTAATTTAAAAATAATAATTTATTATTTATATCCTCCCCTTTGACACATCACCTATAACACCTCATCTAAAACCTCGCCTTGGACTATTTCCCACCCTATGACTCACCCAAGACCTATTCTTACTTCTTTCTAACCGTCTAACCAACTCTCTTGCATATTTAGCCCAACCTTTGACAATTCTCCAATGGATCGTGCACTTGGTGGATGGAGAATGGGCTTGGTGGCTCTTTTACTCGTTCTCCACCCGTCGACATCGGTCAAATGTTGGCCGACGCCAGTGGGATCACCGACATCGGTTTTACTTAAACCAAAATTCAAACCTTTACTGGATCGAATCACAAATCATTAATCTCTGGAGCTAATCACGAATCTCGAATTCTCTTCCGACGAAACAAAGTTCTCGTACTTTTGCTTTCTAGTGTTCTGGCTTCTTGTTTTCTTGCAGGGATCAGCATTCTTGACAACATTTTCTAGGCATTGAGGTCTTGCATCAGACATTCTGCACAGGGATTGCATGATATCTCCATCACTAGTGACAACAGAAACACAGCTTTTACACCTTTGCCAACTCGTGTCACAACTAAGTATTTGTACTGTTTTCATTTTAGTGTCATTTCAAATATATTAGCATTCTGTCTACTATGTATTCCAAGCATCCTTGACCCAACCTTCTATGTTCTTCTCGGAGAGGATGAAAAGCCTTCTCTCACCCCTTATTCCCTTTTCTTTTCCTCTGACACCCGTTTAGTCTCTCTTTAGACAATACCCTCTGTTCAATCAACTCAGCACAAGCTATCAGAGACCTACAGACCATCTTAAGACCAATCTAATCAACCTAACTAAATTGCCTCATGAAAAGGCTGAAAGGCCTTTTTCCTGCCCCTTACCCGTTTTCTTGACAACATACCCTCTGCCTTAGTTCTTATTAAAGATTATATCTACTGTTTTACCATCCCAAACAAACTCCCTGACTCACAGATAAGACCACAATCCATCTTGCAGACCAAAAACTAGACCTGTAACCCATCCCTATCCATTACCCTGACCGACCTCATCCATTTCCTCTACCAACGTCGGTGACTTCCTGACCGACACCGACAATATCACCAACGTCGCCGACTGTGCTAAGTAGATTGCAGCTTACCAGGTACACATTTGCTTTTAATTATTTCTTTTTAGTCTTTTATTATTTCTCTTTTTTGTCTCTGTCATATTCTATTTTAACAGTGGATTGTCATCCTCCAAGAAGCCTTAGTGCTTCTAGGACCAAGCTTTTCCTTGGCAATCCACCCTTTTGTCAGCTAACATTTTTCATGTTTTAGTGTCTATCTCTTTCAGGTGTCATCCTCCACAACCAAAGAGGAGTTCTCACAACGTCTGGATAACGGTGTGCACGACTACATCCAGGTACATACAAGCCTTGACCATTTCTTTAAGTTTCTCATTTTCTATCTTTGAATGTGAAAGCGAAATAGGGTAGAAACATTTGGGCACGCCCGGTGGGACCCTTAGGGCCTTCCTTGGGTTCCTTTCCTTATTTTTTCATTTAGGTGCATTAGGTTTCTCCCTCTTCACCTCTTTCTTCTTTTCTAAAAGACATCATAAGCAGGAATAAAAAGAACTTTTCTTTCTTTTCTTGCATTTTTAGACTAGTCAAAAATCATATTCTTCAACCCTTTCTCAACTTGTTTTCATTCCAACTTAACATTTTGACTTGGGGCTTAAAAATATATTGCATTCCATTTCTGTTTGCTTGCATTTCTTAGTCCACACTTAGTAATTAATAAACCGCATATTGAATTAATCGTAGATCACTTGATGTTACACAACCAAACCACGTGCACTAAATCAAACATCAAACTTACCTGAGACAAGGCTCGACTGGGATTTCATCACCCAATGGATACCTTACCCATCCCGACAATCCTACTTGGAATTCACCACCAAGGGGAAAGCCCACTTTGTTCTCTAGCAGAGTCTAATCTATAGGGGAAGTATATTTTGGCTAAGCAAGACCAGCTTACCACTGGAATCATGAAGTGAGGGGAGCCTGCTCCTTAGCACCAGGCCAAGTATGGAATCTAACACAGACTTTTGAGCACCTAAACATACCTGAAACCATCTTTAGACTACCTCTTCTAGGACCCTTCTAACAGCCAACCTCCCCAAACATCACTTTAAGGCATAAGCCACACGATCCTAATAAAATTATTCCTAGGGATTTAACGTTTAGGATCTGCCTGTCTTCATCTTATTTTCTATTTTTATCTATTTTTTTGAGCTGGTAAGGACGTTGTCTTCTTTATTTCCAAAAAGTTTTAATTTTTTTTGAGTTTCTGGAAAACACAGTAACCGATATCGGTTTTGTAACCGACGTCGGCAACTTTTCTCCATCGGCATCAGTTATCTGACCAACGTCGGCCATCTTTCTCACCAACATCAGTTTTTCAACCGACGTCGGTCTCTGTCACAGTTCTTTTTTTTCAAAATAGCAACCTTAAAACCTACCCCTTTTTCTACTAAAACACCCATTCTGAGTTTTTGAAACTGAAAAAACACAATTTTTTGAAACCTGACACTTTCTTGCCTTGAATGGTTTTGACACTCAATCAAACCAAGGCTCTTCTTGACCACGCTAGGCAACAACCGCTTCCACCTTCACCATCCATAACTAGTCCTATAATGGAGTTCCACTCAGAGACTGAAAGAACTCCTACTTGCCCAACCCCACCCCAGACTCCTATTGTCCCAGAAGGGGACCAAGATTTTGCATGATTCTTGGACCTCAACGTCAAAGCCTTATAGCACTATCTCACGCATATCCAAATGTGAGACTCCCTAGGCAACCCAATCTATGGGATGCTGACTTCCTTAGTCAAGACAAGGATCACATCAATAGCATCTACAATTCAACCTATAGACAATCAAGCCAACACCTCAACTAATAACCCAACCGTGTCCTACCTTCAAAATTTAGCCTCTCCTTCTAGACCTACCTCCATGGGGGTTCCGATACCCCCTCAACCTCAAACTACTCAACCAAATCCTACACCTTTCCAAAACCTAGTGGTCTCTATCCCCCCTACTCTTGCACCTATCAACACAAGAGTAACTATCTACCCTTCAACAAGTGTGGCCACTCCTCAGCCATCTTTGACGGCCCCTATCCAACTTGTGCCTACCAACCCCATAACACAAGTACCCTTCACTTCAAATTCGACCCCGATAATTAGCTACCCATATGTTGTGTCTACGTAACCAACCACGTCATATGCCCCTCTCAATATCTTTCAAGTGCCTTATAATCTAGGGGGGCTCCACCCACCAATCCATCAGCAGATATCATCAAAATGCTGATGGACAAGATGTCTAGCCTAGAGACCTCTGTTTCTAGCTCATGCAATGCTCTCTCATATGAGCAAATTTGCAATGAGCCCATTAATCCTTCTATCTTGATTAGACCATACCCTAATCAATGGGAACTTCCTAAATTTTCTCGCTTTCAAAGCAAGGAAGACCCACAATAGCACTTACGGGCATTCAGACATGCCTATTACCTTATTGCCCATGACAATGCATTGCTCTTACGCATGTTTCCTATGTCTCTCTCTGGTGCTGTGCTTGACTAGTACAACTCTCTTGCCAGCCATTCCCTCTTCACATTTACACAGTTGGCCCAGCTCTTTCTTGATCACTTCTCCATCAACATCACCAAGAAGGTCTTGATCACAGACCTCTATTCTATTTGCCAATTCGAGGACGAATCCATAGCTGACTTTGTTGCTCGCTGGAGAGGCCTCATCAATCAACTCTCCTTTTCCTTACCTCAACCCAAACATATTAAACTTTTCTCTCAATCCTGCGCCAAACATATTTCTTCCACCTTACGGGTTCAGACCTTTCACACCTTTGACGAAGCCTTCATGATGGCCCGCAAACTTGAATTACGTGCCATCGAGGAGAATAAAGTCAAGTTGCAGAGCAAGAATCCCAACTTTAAGATCAATGACTCCTCTTCTTCTAAACCTTCATCATCCAATCCTAAGTCTAAAGCTTCAGCTAACGCTGTGGTCGTTAGACCTTCATCCTCTTCAACCAATCAGCCTGAGCCATCCACATCTTAGAGTGCCACCCGCCAATTCCAGTAGAGATACATACAATGACAATATACTCCTCTTAGAGAATCATACGCGTCTGTCCTGGAAAAACTTGTTAGACAGGAGGTTCTCAATCTCCCCCAGATCTGACCACCTCCACAATTTGATCCCTCACGTGCCATCCTTGCGTGGTATAGGGAAAATGACTTCTGCAATTACCATCGTGTCAAAGGTCATGACACGGGTAACTGTAAAAACATTAAAAACATAATCCAAGACATGCTTGAAAAGGGTGACCTCATCCTAGACAATCCCAATGCACCTCCTAATCAGGGCATCAAAATCTTCAAGTAACCATTCCCCAATCATCCACCAACCCAAAACAATGTCCAAACCTTGATTGACAACACTCATGAACACAACATTCAAACAGTCAATACGGTCTTGCCCTTCATCCCCGACCAACCTCAAGAGGTTAGTCCATCTATCAATCCATCACATGTGGATGAACCTCTTTCTCCAGTTAGTTCTCCGTCAACCTCTCTCATCTTGGAAGATGCCTCAACCTTACCGGCACCACCGGTCTCACCATCCTCCTTCCTGCTGCCTATGGAGGACCCGACCCTTCTTACTCCTCAACCATAAGTGGAGGGCACCATCATCCCTACCCTTTACCTGCTTGAGGAGCCACATTCTCCAGTTCCTTCTCCACCAAGAGAAGAACCTGACTCTCCATCTTCTTTGACCAATAATAATCTAGTTATAACTCCTACACCCCTTGGGTCCAAGACTACTACCACACCTAATGCATTTTCAGCCCTGCAACCACTCACATCTTCTGAAGGACCGAAGTCTCATCCTACAACTTCCCAACCATTCTCTCGATTAGTAGAGAAATTAGGACTTCTCCAACCAAGGAAAGTGGAACATCAAGCATTATGGGAGCAACTCAAAGCTCCTCGTCTTACTCAGCCTATCTCATCTCATGCCGCTAACTCTCTTGTGACAAAATCCCCCAAAGTTTTTGACACAAATCAGACTTCCACTTCTAAACCTTTGAAACATCAACCATTCATATCAAAACACAAACCCTCATCTACCCCATCTAAACCACTCAAGTCACTCGGCGTTCGCCCTGTCTCTACCCTCACTCACCCGCAAGTGAAGGTGGACTTAGACCAGACCTCGACCAATAATAGTCTTCCAACCAAGTTGAAGAAGACTACTAGACCACAGAAGTAAACCCCTCCTCCACCGTCAGCATTACCTTCCATTTTAGGCCCTCATCCTTCTACCCTAATCGGAGTGCTCCCTACTCCGACCCTTAACCAAAACAAATTACCTCCATTACTTCCTTTGCCAACCACAAGTCTCCCCCCCTCAAAAATTTGGCACCTCTTACGAAAAAAGTGTTGTCTTCACATGTGGCCGCACCACCAACCCAAAAGGTGGTATGAAAGCCTTGTTCAACACCTCCCAAGCAAAAGTCACCAGCGCATCATGCATCAACAAGCACGGACCCCTTAGTAGGTTCATACGCTTTGATATTACGCCAACTTTTGCTGACTTCTAGCATAACCCTTCCATCTATCAAGCCATTCCAACCCCTCAAGTCAAAACCTTCCTGGTTCAACGATACAAAGATTTGCTTATACCATCGTACACCAGGACATGATACCGTGACTTGTTGTGCCCTCAAGGCAATCATTCATCGCTATATGGAGAAGGACATTCTTCTCCTTGAGGACACTCTTGACCGAACCTCAACACCTTCCCATCCAACCTCTTTAACCACATCAACATCTCAACAGCAGGCCATGACCCCTTCTTCACCTCCTATCTTTGAAATCAATGCTATCCACATAACCACTAGGTCACAAAAAGACAAGGTGAAAGAAAAAGCTGCTATTCCTTGGACCTATCCTTTTGTCTAGTCACCCCAACCATCAAAACCCAAGATTTCCATCTTAGGTGGATCCCAACCCCCTTCTTCAGAGGTAATCAAAGACTCTATGATAAAACAACTTCACCAAACGCCTGTGAAGATGACCTTATATGACCTTATCCAAAGTTCCCCCCAGCATCATCAAGCTCTAATCAAAACCTTACAGGCAACGGAGGTCCAACCTGAAGACCCTCAACCACTAGCTACCCTAGTCCATTCTTTATCCCCCGTTGCCTCTATCACTTTCAGTGATTCTATAATATTTTAGTCTTTGATAAACAATTGTATAGGCTTTATATTTTGGATTACTACTCATAATATGGAATCCTATGTCCTTGATTATAAGAACAATTGAAAAGACTAGTTCCATGGTAAGATATGGAAATGGCTATAGGGCATTGTTCAAGATAGTAAATAGATTTTTGCACTTTATGGATTAAATTTTTAATTAGTTCATAAATTGGTTTATGTTTCATATCTTTGTTAAGAGTACCTTGGAAGTTCAGGACGCTGCTCTTTTCATCACAGCCTACGTTGATCGAACCCGCATTAAGTGAGTTATGATTGACGGGGGTGCCAGCATTAATATCATTTCTACCCACGCCTTTGATCAATTGGTTCTTCCCAAGAATTGCGTATCAAAAAATGATGCAATCCTTAGATCCTTTAATGACACCACCGCTAACACTATTGGCACTGTTGTCCTCCATATTCGTGTTGGTCCACGCACAATCTCGGAGCTCTTCTACATCATTGAGGGAGAATTCCAATATAACATGCTATTAGGATGACCCTGGATTCATGCCATGGCTTGCGTCCCTTTAACACTTCACCGTTGTGTCAAATTTGAACACGACAAACAAGTTCATGTCATTCCTACTGACCCATCCCCTTTTAAGACTTGTAACACAACCTATCGACCAAATGACATTCTTATTCCTCTCAAGGCACCAACCCAAACATCATCTCCATCCATGGAAGTGTCAACTAGTATGCAAATAGCGGTTGCCATCACATCACCTTCTCAAGAGACAACCAAAGACTCCATGGACGATATCTTTCAAAGACTTTCACTTGGAGAATATTGCTTACTTACTCTAGACATGTTCCAAACTCCTCAAGAGTATGGACAACTTCATCAAAATCCAAGCTATGACCATCAGATCAGAATGGTCATTCCTTATGGTCCTCCTAGCCTTCGAACCAATCTCATATATGGGGGGCTAGATCAAGCTCCTACTGATGGGAATCCTTCCTCCTCACCTCAACTATTCACATCTAATTTCTCCTTTTTTGGCAACCCCATCTTTGAGCATACCTACCTTTATAGGTGTGCATGGAAGGGTTTTGGCTTTGGGTGCTACGAACAAGGCTCCCATCGGCCTATCGAACCACCCAATGATGATAATGCCAAGAAATGATATGGACTGGGTTTCCAAGAACCCACTGAGGCTTCCACAAACCTTTGCCCCGAACCAACCATCGATCAATCTCTTCCAGACTTGCCTATTCAGCCATCCTCACCTATGGAGTCGGTGGTTTCCATCCCTCCTAGTTTTTTTTTTGCATAAACACCATCCGCTTGGAATCCCTAACCTATCAGCTAAATGGGGTTTCCAGGTCTCTCCCTCTCATTTATCCCAGCATGATAGACGATGAATTGGCAACCATCAACACTGTCCACTGCATAGATGATGATGCCATTCTTACCTATATGGGTACCGAAGATTCTTTCATTTAGCACTCCCTCCCTTCTGAAACATAGGTTATGTTAAATGAATCAACCATTGACATTAACCTTCCATCTTTTGGTGTTCCTCATGTCTTAAAGATTGGTCAATCTTTAGACACCCAGGAGCAGATCGACTATACCACATTTTTCACAAATAATCGTAAGGCCTTTACCTGGACCTACGGTGACATGCCTGGCATCGACCCTAACATTCCCACTCATAACATTGTCACAAACCCAGAGGCTAAGCCTGTTAGGCAAAAGCTTTGCAAAATGCATCCTCGTGTTGCATTTCTTGTCAAAGAGGAGCTTCAGCGTCTTCTCTCTGTCTCTTTCATCCAACCCATTGATTATCCGTAGTGGGTATCTAACATCGTTCCTATTACCAAAGCAACTGGGGGGATTTGGATCTACACAGACTATCGTGACCTTAACCTAGCCTATCCCAAAGATGAATTTCCTCTTCCAAACATTGACCAACTTGTTGATCTTATGGCTGGCCATGAGATGTTATCACTCATGGATGGATTTTTAGGATATAACCAAATCCTGATTACAACAGAAGATCAGCACAAAACTACCTTCATTACACCGTGGGGAACTTTCTGTTATTAGGTCATGCCTTTTGGTCTTAAAAATACAGGCACCACATATCAGTGTGCCATGACTTACATTTTTCACGATATCCTCCATAAAATCATGGAGGACTATGTAGATGACCTGCTTGGCAAGTCTAAGTTTCGTCACGACCATTTGACTATCCTCAAGATCATTTTCTCTCACCTTCTTTAGTATAATGTCCATCTTAACCCCAAGAAATGTGTCTTTGGGGTCCTCTCAGGAAAGCTCCTGGGGTTCATCGTCTCTCTTCATGGCATCGAGATAGATCCTGCCAAAATCTATGCTATCCTCGAGATGCCACCTCCGACCAATCTCAAGCAACTTCGCAGTCTGCAAGGGAAGCTCCAATCCATCCACTGCTTCATTTTGCAGCTTTCTGACCGCTGCCAACCCTTTCATCATCTCCTCAAGAAGGATGTCTCCTTTAAATGGGATAAAGATTGCCAAGAGGCTTTTAAAGCCCTCAAATGCTATTTAGTCTCTCCACCAATCCTTATTCCACCAAAAGATGACTAGCCCTTCAACCTCTACATCTCAGTAACCAATCATTTGTTAGGTGCCATGATCACGCATCGAGATGAGCAACACCGTGAGCAAGCAGTTTATTACATAAGCTGAACACTTGTCGACTATGAAACTCGGTATACTCATATTGAGAAACTCTATTTGGCATTAGTTTTTGCCACTACCAAGCTTTGTCACTATCTTCTCAATCACAAAACCTTTGTCATCACTCACACTGACCCTCTTAAATACATGCATTCTAAGCCATATCAAAACCAGCGTATGGCTCGTTGGCTCATGCTTCTTACTGAGTTTGACTTAGAATTTGTCTAGCAAAAATCTATAAAGGGGCAAACAATCATTGACCAACTAGCAAATGCCCCTCTTCCTGACAATCAACCTTCTCAGTGCGAGTTTCTCGATGAATCTATAGCCACTCTCTCGACTGATGACACATTCTACCAAATGACAATGTTCTTCGACGGCTCCAAATGTCAACTCGGTGGGGGTGTGGGGGTCATCCTCATCCCACATGAGGGTGAGCCCATGCCCCTATCTTTCAAACTTGACTTTGAATGTACCAATAATATGGCCAAATATGAAGCTTTAATTTTGGGACATCAAACTGCCCTTTCTTTAAACATCAAGACCATCAACATCTTCGGTGACTCACAACTTGTCATCAATCAAATAAATGGTTCATATCTTTGTAAAAATGAAATTTTACAAAGGTACAAACACCGTGTTGACACCCTTCTAGCATCTTTCAACCATCACTTATTGTAGACTGTCCCTCGATCTATGAATAAGTTTGCTGACACCATGGCTTCCCTCGCCTCGCATATTCCTTCTTCATCATTCTCATCAAGAATTTATGTCATGGTACATCGCATGTCATTGCCTTCATACATTTCCACTGACATCAACCTCGTCCACACCATAGACTCTAGTTCACAAGATGTATGGTATAAACAACTTGAGGACTACTTGGCTCATTCTATCATTCCTCCCAACCTCTCTAGAAATGCACGGTGGGCTTTCATCAAGTGCACCGCTCGCTATACCATGCTAGGGGGCCTTCTCTATAAAAGAGGTTTTAATGGCCTTCTTCTTCACTGTTTAAACTCCACTGAAGCCTCTCATGCTATTAAACAATCCCATGACAGGATTTGTGGCAGACACTTCAGTGGTAACTTGGTTGCCAAGCGCATCCTTCTCTTGGGTTATTACTGACCCACTCTTCATCAAGAGTGTAGCGATTATGTTCGGCATTGCATCAAGTGTCAACAACATGCTAACTTGCTTCATCTCCCTAGTCACACCTTATAAGTTACTCAGGATTTTTGGCCTTTTTCACAATGGGGCTTAGATCTCATCGGCGAGATTAACCCTCATTCATCTCTTCATCATCAGTCCATCATCACTGCCACTGAGTATTTCACTAAATGGGTGGAAGCTATTCCTCTTGTCTCCACAAAAGCTGACAAGATTGTCAACTTCATCAACACCCACATCATCTGTCATTTCAATGTACCTCACAAAATCATCACCGATAACAAAAAGTCATTTAAAAACAAAACTGTCCAAAAACTTTGACTCCTTTGGCATTAAACTCAGCTTTTCTTCGCCTTACTACCCACAAGCAAATGGATAGGTTAAGGCTTCTAACAAAATCCTAACTAAAATTATCATGAAGGTGGTCAATGACACTGGAAGGGATTGGCACATTCATATTCCCTTCGCTTTGTGGGCCTACCGCACTAGTATCTGAACCTCTACAGGTGCTACCCTTTTCTCTCTAGTGTACAAAATAGAGGCTATCTTACCTCTTGAAGTACAGATCTCGTCTCTTCACATTTCACTCCATGATATTCTTTTTAATGATGACTTTCATCAAGATCGATTAGCTCAACTTGAGTTACTCGACGAATGTCATCTTGCTGCCCTCAACCATCTCCATGTCTATCAAAATCGCATCAAACGAGCCTATAACAAAACTCTGAGAGAAAGAGATTTCAATATTAGAGACCTCATCCTCAAAGAGAACCAACATGTGACCAATATGGAACGGAGTAAATGAGGCAAATTTTCTCCTAATTGGTTTGGACCTTATATCATCACGCACAAGTATGGATCAGGGACTTATCGTCTATCTTCTCTTGAAGGCCAGCTAGAACCTGAGCCCCTTAATGCTTTGCATCTGTGACCATTCTACTGTTAGTCGAGTACTCATCCACTTGACATTTAACTTGAGCTTGTCCCTTGAGCAATCCCTATCCTTTTAATCCTCAATCCTTTCCACCCTTTTTCCCTTAACAAATCCTCTATAACCCTTTTATAAAGTATGGATGCTTTGTCCTAATAAAAGGGAGCCCTTGACCTTCTATAAGTCTTGTCCATGACTCAACATTCTGTCAAAACTAAATCAAGATGTCAAAATATCCAAGGTCACAAAATCAAATCAAAAAGCAGACTGCTCCCTCGAAGGATAGCTATACTATCATTGATGTAGCTAATAGACTACTCCCTCGAAGGACAACTATTTAAAATCCCTTAAATTTATAAAGCAAAATATAGACCACTCCCTCGAAGGATGGCTATGACTAAATCTTGCTACAAACAACACCTTTTTTAGAAGCTTCTCGCATCGATCAGCTTCACAAATGACCACCAAGCAAAGTGACATCTCTATGTGGAAATCTCGCATTGATCAGTCCGCTTTAAAAAAAAAATGGGTCATGGACTTGACTTGTAGTTGTCTTAGGGTCTCCTATAAAAAGGGGCAAAGTTATCCCTACTCTAAAATGGGTTACCCTTTCTTCCTATCATAACACCTGCTCAAGGGACTTCGAGGTCACTTTAATGTTGAAGTGATTCGATTACCACTCTAACACAACTCATGGTCAATGACGCAATGCATGAATGAGGCTTTTTGTTTCTAAAAACCCCCTACTTATGTTATCATGATGGTCCTTGTCAATGAAAGGGCGCTTATGCCTTTTACTTTCTGCCTACACTTTGGTCACATTCAACCACATCATTTGTCCACACAATTCAACCCGACTCTTTTCTAACCACTCACATAGCCTACTCATTCTGGTTTCCATAGACACCAATACACATGGAAACTATCAACCAAACAATTTATGTCAAGCATAAACAATTACTTGCGGAAACATAAATCAACCTGCAATTCATTTTTAGCATACATCCATCACGAATATGGATAGTTGCTAAGGGATGAAAAACCCTGACCAATGTTACAGAATACACCATTTGGAAAAGGCTATAGCATCATCTTCTCCTCATCATTGCAAGAATGTACCCTCAGACATATGGGAAGTGCTATATCATTATCATGACCAAAATCAACCACTTCGATCTTTTTCCTCCCTCTTGGGAGAACTACATAGGCCTGAGGCCCCTAACGACAGGGGCTATGTAGGCAGCACTCAGTTAACATAGGGTCTTCTAGGGTTAGCTCGGCCATTCCTTCATCACATTTCTTCCATCACATTCTTTCATCACCTGCCAATCAAATCTCAAACAATCACATATTTTCATAATCATTAACATTAATTATTTTCATCCATATCATTAATCATTAATCCTAATCATACATTCATCATCATATCAACACAACAATATCAGCATCATAATCCTAAAAATCATATCAAAACATGTATCAAATCAAAATAACATACAAACACATCCATAAAAATTTTCATAACACATCAATGATCAAAATCTCATCATCATATATATATATATATATATATATATATATATATATCAATGTTTTACAAAGGCATAATATGTGCCTCTGTCTCTCTCTCAAAAAAATCAAATACATCTCGCATCATCAGCTCGCAGGCCGGTATATACATAATATCAAAGTCTGCCCTCAAGGCTGTGGCTATGGTGGTGGTGGCGGTGGCCGGGAAGATGTTGTATCCTCTCCCCCCTTTGATTTGCATCATCTGCAAGACCCAAAAGCCATCGCTTGTGACATAGACCTCTGTCGACTCAGCTCTGCCCTCATCTCAGAGTATCACTGTATCTGAGGGAACCCCCTGATGGCCCTCTCATAATAAGCGATTTCATCCAGCGCATCATTATATCTAACTATAGATACAGTCTACGATGGACCCATCAGACCTGTTGCCGTGCCTTGCACTAAACCCTATAGCTACACTGACGCTGACTGCGTAGGCTACTGAACTAGCTGCTGAGGTGGATGCTGCATCAGGCCCTATCCTCTCAAACCATGTCCTGCCAATGCCTATGCCTGGGCTACGACCAAATGTCTCTACAAAATGGTAACCTGTCCTCATACTGCATCCCTCTCCTGAATGGCAACATCTCTCTCCTATCGGGCCACATCCTACTCTCTAATCACTATCTGTAAATCAAGCTATGGTCCCACCTACACCGCTGTATACTGACATGCCCACCATGTCGAGTAGGCCACTGTACATCCTAGATCTACTATCTCAGGACCTGCCAAAAACTCCTCAAAATTTGGTCCCTCTGTCTCCTCTGGCCATGGGAGCGGCACCTCAATGTCATCCCATCTATACAGTGGGAAGGTGGGTGGCACATCCTGAACTAGCCCATACTGGCACTGCACCCTCTCCACTAGCACCCTCTCGAGCTCACTGGCTCGTCTGCCTCTGACCCACCTAATGCTCTACACTCCAACCAACTGATCTCTCTGATCTCTAAAAATTGGATACACCAGGTACGGTCTCTAGATGATATCTACAAGAATTAGGGCCTCTAGTACCCCTCTGTAGTGGTCAATATCTCTGACCACTCCATCCACCCATGTATGTGTCATCACCTCACACCATCGCCTAAATCTAACTCTAAAACTGGCCTAAATCACCACTGGGAGGTCGAGATGTCATATGACCATGATGTGCTCATAAGCCCAACAATGCAGGAGGTGGCTGACACACAAGCTATACCGTTTCTGCCAACTAATGCCCCACAGCTCTCTATACACCTGGGCTAAAAAGACTGGTGCCCAGGCAAACACTGTCTGCCATTCAATCATGTCTGTCAACACTCCGGTCATAGCAACCATAAACCTGCCTCCCTTTGCATTTGGTAGTGTGTAAACCATGATGCCTATCATCATCAAGATAGTTAGCCGATGTGCGTCTTCATCTGCCACGTACAGAGGCTCATAGGCAAAACTAGCTGAGTGATAACTCGCCTCAGCTACGTGCTCACCAAATAGTGTAACCATATGAATATCATGCACCTCTCTCGAGCATGTATATAGGTCTACTCCATGTATCAGCAGCCTCAAAATCTAGTATACATCCTCCACTGTGACCATCATCTCTCTCATGGGTAGGTGGAAAGTGTTGGTGGAATGATCCCACCGCTCGATCAATGCCACCATCAAGCTCACATCCCATGCCACTCTGCAGTAACATCGCAGCCCACCTAGTCCCACTGCGCTCATCTGTGCCCACTCCTCTCCTATGATGTCTCGATGCATCCACATCAGCAATGTTGGCAGTCGATCTCATAGCATCAGTGTCTGCCTTGCCTGCATCCAAAATCAAACCCATGTCAACGCAACTCTCAATCCCCATGACTCTTCTTCACTAGTCCAACCATTTGCTCTTTTGTCTATCTACTTGACCATCTACCACACTGTCTATGGCTATCTTGACACTCGCAAAACCGTTGGCATAGCTCTGATCCCTTGACTTGGCAATTTTCTAACCATCCTTCTGACCAGGTAGCCACCGACATCGATTTTCATGCTGACGATGGCACTAATATAACTGACGTCAGTCATATAGTGACTGACACTGACAGGAAAGTGATCGATGCCGGTCTAAAGTTGGCTGATGCCAACGATACCATCGATGTTTGCGATTGGTTTGGCCCTAGGGCCGAACAGGGCGAGCCCTAAAATTAGGGCTTCCCCATTGTGGCCTCCCCAACCCCCCAAAACCCTCCTAAATTACTCCTAACCTCTCTTAGACCTATTCCTCATCCTCCTAGCTACCCTCCCCCCTCGATTTTTGCTTAAAACAACTACAAATTCAAAATCTAAATCAAAAGAAAAACTCAACTAAATAGGGTTCAGGGCCCTCCTACCTCATCCTAGCATCGCTGGCATGGTGGCACAATGGGTGCCAGTAGTGGTGGACCTCCCACAGTTCCTCTACTCCCCTCTACCATGGCTTTTGCATCTTAATCTCTGCAAGCTTTTCCTAGCCCATAAACACCTCTGTAGCATCCAATCACTCTCCAACTCACTCTATCTTTCCACCAATGCTTATCTGCCACCTTAGCACGCTCACTTGGTCAACTCTGGGTCACTTTCACTCAATCAACCCTAGAGCTCTTTTTTCTCTCAGTCAACAAGTAGCAAATGACTTTTTATGGGCTACCAATCCAATTTTATCAGATTTGGTAGGCCGCCGATGTCGGCATATTCGTGCCCTGGTTCGCCGACGTCGACCGATTTCTACCGATGTCAGTCCTTTTAGTCTACCAACGTCGGTTATGTCATCGACATCGACATACTTCACACCTCTTCATTCCCTAGAATCATGCCCCCAATCAGTCAGCTCTCCAATACAAGTCATCTTGGCCCCCTCGGGCACACTTGAGATCACTTTTGCCTCCACTCGCATCGACCACCAGACCTTGGAGATCATGACCATCTCCTCTGACCGCGACTACTTCCAAAGTGATTTTGCCTTGGTTATTTTTGCATGTATGCTACCTCATGATTGGTTAGCAAAATTGTGCGCATATTTTTGACCTTCACAAGTATAGGATCACAAGCCGGTTGATCACCACTACTTGTGACATTTTCGTGTTTCTGGGAGCACTTCCTGAGCCTGGGATACCTGGAACACGATGATCATTGGAGCTTCAGCTTAGATTGAATAACCCAATCAGTAGATAACTAATTGTTGGGGCCTAATTATTTCAATTTTGGCACTCCTCGACCCTTGACCTATGACAATTTGACCTGACCATCCTCGTGAGGTGGTGTACATGCAATCACGACTTTTGCAGTGTTCTCACTCTATCTTCACCCTTTTCATCCACTCTCTGTCAAATCAGCACCTGATTCCAGGTTCCCTTCTCTCGACTCCTGCTTTGAGGGGGAATACCTCATCCATAATCGGGGCAACCAACCCTCCTATTTTGGTCTTGCAGTTCACTTGAAAAACCAACAAGATGAAATCAACCTTATCCCATACCTGAGGCAACCAACTCCTATTTTTGTCTTGCAGTTCGTCTAGAGCAACCAACAAGACAAAAAGGGGAAAATGTAGACACCAAAATCGTGTCTAACCCTTGGTCATCCTCCCTCTTGGTCCATTCCTAACCCATTCCTAAAACATGTACTTACTAATTTAAAAATAATAATTTATTATTTATATCCTCCCCTTTGACACATCACCTATAACACCTCGTCTAACACCTCGCCTTGGACTATTTCCCACCCTATGACTCACCCAAGACCTATTCTTACTTCTTTCTAACCATCTAACCAACTCTCATGCGTATTTAGCCTAACCTTTGACAATTCTCTAACGGATCGTGCACTTGGCGGATGGAGAACGGGATTGGTGGCTCTTTTACTCGTTCTCCACCTGATGACGTCGGTCAAATGTTGGCCGACGCTGGTGGGATCACCGACGTTGGTTTTACTTAAACCAAAATTCAAAACTTTGATGGATCAAATCACAAATCGTTAATCTCTGGAGCTAATCACGAATCTTGAATTCTCTTCCAGCGAAACAAAGTTCTCATACTTTTGCTTTCTAGTGTTCTGGCTTCTTATTTTCTTGCAGGGATCAACATTCTTGACAACGTTTTCTAGGCATTGAGGTCTTGCATCAGACATTTTGCATAGGGTTTACATGATATCTCCATCACCAGTGACAATGGAAACACAGCTTCTGCACCTTTGCCAACTCGTGTCACAGCTAAGTATTTGTACTATTTTCATTTCAGTGTCATTTCAAATATATTAGCATTCTATCTATTGTGTATTCCAAGCATCCTTGACCCAACCTTCTCTTTTCTTCCCAAAAAGGCTAAAAAGCCTTCTCTCACCCCTTATTCCCTTTTCTTTGCCTCTAACACCCATTTAGTCTCTCTTTAGACAATACCCTCTATTCAATCAATTCAACACAAGCTATTAGAGACCTACAGACCATTTTAAGACCAATCTAATCAACCTGACTAAATTGCTTCAAAGAAAGGCTGAAAGGCCTTTTTCCTACCCCTTACCCCTTTTCCTGACAACATACCCTCTGCCTTAGTTCTTATTAAAGATTATATCTACTGTTTTACCATCCCAAACAAACTCCCTGACTCACAGACAAGACCATAGTCCATCTTGCAGACCAAAAACTAGACCTGTAACCCGTCCCTGGCCATTACCCCGACCGACCTCGTCCATTTCCCCTACCAATGTTGGTGACTTCCTGACCGATGCCGGCAATATCATCGACATCAGCGACTGTGCTAAGCAGATTGCAGCTTGTCAGGTATGCATTTGCTTTCAGTTCTTTCTTTTTAGTCTTTTATTATTTCTCTTTTCTGTCTCTGTCATATTCTATTTTAACAGTGGATTGTCATCCTCCAAGAAGCCTTAGCACTTCTAGGACAAAACTTTTGCTTGGCAATCCACCCTTTTGTCAGCTAACCTTTTTCATGTTTTAGTGTCTGTCTCTTTCAGGTGTCATCCTCCACAACCAAAGAGGAGTTCTCACAATGTCTGGATAACGGTGCACATGACTACATCCAAGTACATACAAGCCTTGACCATTTCTTTAAGTTTCTCATTTTCTCTCTTTGAATGTGAAAGCGAAATAGCGTAGAAACAATATATTATAGATTTCTTTCCTCATGTTCATATTCTTCATATCTAGAATTTATATTATCTTTTCCTTCTTATTTGGATTATTTGATATCCTCCTGCCATCTGCTACAATTTTGTAATTCAAATTGCTTTTTGACAACATCCTTCTCATTTCAGATTTTTACACATGAATTTTCATCATTAATAACTTTATCTATAATTGGTAACTACAATTTTGATTTTCATGTGAACCTATTGACCAAACTAGGCTTGTGATTCTCTAAACTTTCTTCAATAACTTTTAAGTTTCATCCATCCTCAACGTTAAACCTTAAATGGCCACTCTCTTCATCTTCTTAGATGTCATATGAAATATTTTCCATTAAAAGAAAAATTATCATCTTGATATCCTTGATACATTATTTTGTAGAAAACATACTTTTTTCCACTCCTTTAAGAGGTACTAAGACTATCTTTGTGCCATCTTTCAAAAATGAATATGAATTATTTGATTCATCATGGGTGACTTTCCTATCAAATGGCCATCGTCTCCCCAACAATACATGGCATGTATCCATAGGCAAAACATCACTTTAGAATTCATCTTTACAAATCTTTCCTAAGGAAAACTTCACCACACATCTCTTGTCAACAATAACCTCATTTCATTTTATGAACCATGAAACTCTATATAAATTAGGAAGCATTTACCAATGTAGTCCTAATTTCTCTACCATTTCCTTAGATACTATATTCTCACAACTTCCACCATCAATAATAAATTTTCATACCTTTCTACTAGAATTACACCTTATTCATAAGTTACATGTCCACAACCATACATGATCACCTTCTTTTCCTTGGTCAAAATCTTTCTTTGGAGCTATCATGGTCCTCCTCACCATGAGATTATCTAAAAAATTATTGCTGAAAATTTAGTAGTTTGATCTTCTGCCTCAGCTTCAACCAAGTTTACTCTTGGATGGTACGCATCTTCTTTCTTGTCTATGAGGATATTCATTTGGATTATGTCCTTCTTCTCCACATATGTAACAAACTATGGATCTAGGATGGTTAGGAAACCAACTTATGGATTTGGAATATTCTTATTCTTTGATTATTTTGAAAGCCTCGTGTGTTATCTTCTCTCCTCTCTATAACATTTGATGATTCTACTCTTATATGATCAAATCCACTACTAGTGTTATTGAAACCACATTGTCCCCATGCTTGAGGGTATTTTACTCTTATTGGACCAAATTTCCTTATGATAACTCATCTATTTTGATTCTCTTCTACTTTGAAGGCCAATTGATAAGCCTCTTCCATACTCATCAATCTATGCATACTCAACTCATATTTAAAATAAAATTTTAATCCATTCACATATCTTTTAGCCATTTTCCCATTTTTTTATTCATGATTGAATCTTATGGATATCTTGTAAAATTCATCGATGTACTCTTGTACAATCTTCTCCATCTAATTAAAATTTTGAAATCTATTATAAAGGGTTTAGGAGTAGTGTAAAGGAATGAACTTCTCTTTAACCTTCTTCTCTATGTTCTCCATGTATTAATTCTTTTCTTATTTTTTATTTACCTCTCTTTTTTCAAATGATATCACCAGATCATGGCATGACCTTTCAACCTGGTACATGAAAATTTCACCTTCTTTTCCTCTGACATGGTTTTCACTCAAAGAATTTCTCCATGTTATTTAACCAATAAACCATCTCCTCTAGTTTTAAACTCCCCTCATAATCGAGAACTTAAATGTTGAATCCATCATTTCTCCCTACTAAGGCTGTGATAATTCTCTCCTCCATTGATAGTGGTTCTTCTTAATCCAACAATTCTTCTTCATGAATTGTTTCTCCTTCTATGTCATCTCCTCCTTACCTTCTCCCTATGTTGGTTAGTATTGTGGTTAGATGTGCCATTTATCTCCTTAGATCTTTCATATCTCTATACATTTGATCCAATCCTCTATTGGTCATAGTGTTTAGATTCATTGATTGTCGTTGATGTCAAGGTGATCTTAGTACATAATGCATTAATGATAAAGTGATAGGTTCCAAGTGGATTTGAGAGTGCATATCATGTATGTAGGCCTTTGAGGTGATTGACCATGTTTGAGGGGACATATGGTGTGTAATAATTACTTGGTTTACTTATGAAAGTGAAAGGAATCCATCTAACTAGTCTTGTGAAGATATAAGAAATCCTAGTCAACATGGAAGAATTTATTAAGTAGATTGATGATGTTGGAATTTGTACATGTGAGGGTGTTAGAATAAAGTGTTCACATGGGTTTGTTCATATTTGTGCCTAAATAATGTTTTTCAAATTTTAGGTCTTGACATGATGTCTAAAAAAAGTAATAGTAGTGATTTTTCTCTTCCAAGTAGATTTCACTTTCTTCTATACTTAGCCATTTTTGCATTAAAAAGTGAATGTTGGAATTCAAATATTTGAATTTAGAAATGAGAACCAATCTAAAATATTTTGTTTATAACTTTTGATAGTGGATGAATTTGATGATAGTGAAAAAATAAAAATTGTAAATAACTTCAACAAAAATACAAGAAAAATGATTAGGAGGTTTTAATGGTAATAAAATTGCATTTATTTCATGTGAGAGTTGACTATTGGTTGATTATGTTTTTGTGAATGAACTATAGTGAAAAGAAATGATTATAGAAGTCAAAATATTGATCAAACCTTGTTAGTATAAAAATAAAAAAATGAATTATAATCCATTTATATAATCCTAAAAGTGATTTAGAGTTTTGACTATCCATACAATGCAACTGTTGTAGGTCAAAGTTGACTTTTGTTGATTGTAAATATTTCAAGTCTAAGTAGGCTTCTTGTAGTAGTGTTTATAAGCCTTTGGAGGATGAATGAAGGTGTATTATGGTTTGGATTATTTTAGTAAGGTCTTAATATTTCCATACATATGTGTATTATTCCTATAAAGATTATATATAGTTAGTTTGAGCCTCATTTGTGAAGATAATGTTTTTTTGAGCTAATTAAGCCTAGTAGGTCTTTAAGACCTAGTGGAGGTTTCAGAATATGAGTGAATGATTTGATGTTTACTAAGAATGGATAATGATCATAGAGGATTAAATTATAGTTTTTAAAATGTTTTGGGTCATTGGTAAGGGCCATCTAGGCCATAATGGCTCAAAGTGTTCCATGAAGGTGAATTAGGTCTCTTATTGGAGAGTTATCATGATGATGTCATATTGGAGTCATGGAAGTTACCTAATGAGTGGATAAATTTAATTAATAGTATATATGATAATGATAAAGTGTGAAATTTACTTCTATGTCTTAATGACAAAATGTGTAATGTGTTTGTTCTAGTGTGCTTTATGTATGGTTGGTTGATCTTCAGTATTAACATTGCTTGAGAGGATAAAGGATGAGTTTAGAGGATTGAGCATGTGAAAGGGGTAGTATAAGATTTGATACATGCTTTGGTAGATTATTTTCATAATTGAAATCCATCTGGTTAATCATATTTCTCATCTAGACACTTTAGGTCTAGTGGCAGAAAAGTTGAGTAGATAGTTTGATGACATCACCGTTGCCACATGGGAAGGAGTCAAGGGGAGTTGGTCATATAGTTATGATAAATATAGTCCATAGTTTATATTCACAAGATATAAAGTCATGCATAAAAGTTTGGTCAATGTTATGATGGTACAAAGTTGGTTTCTCAATAAAAATTCACTATTTTCCCATACTTAGCCAAATTTGCAAAGTGGTAAGAAAGAGATGAGTAAGCATGTTGATAAGGTCATAATTTTCACACATGTAATTTTTAGAACAAAATTATCATATGGGTATATTCATTTTTAAAACTAGTTTATTTTTTCTAATTTCCAAATCATGTAATGTAACACATCAAAATATATGCATATGCGAAGTTGGGATCCCAAGTAGATTGACTATGTATTCCCATACTTAAGGAATTTTGTAGTGTAAAAGAAAGAGATGAGAGATAATTTTTATGGTGTTATATATTACACATGTGAAGGTTTCAAGATAATTTTATTATATGGGTTTGTTCAATTTTTATCAAAGATGATTTTCACTAAGTTTGAGACCATGCACTGAAATGTGGTAGAGCTTCTAGGTTATCAAAGTTGGCCTCTTAGGTAGATTTGGACATGGTTGGATATGTGATAGAATTTTGTGAGAAGTCATGTTAATGGCATTATATCTCTCACATGTGAGAGTTTTAAGAGTAGTGGGTCACATGGTTGGATTCTCCTATAAAAGGAGATCATCTAGTCTATGTTTGAGATTCTGAGTAAGCACAAAATAAGTTAATAAGGTGAAAAAATGGCTAATAATGCATATGGGTAGGGTCCCCATACTTATTAATTTGTTGAAATGTTAAATATTGATCAAAATTAATAGTGCACATTGATTCCAATGAGTCAAGAGGTAGCAAGATGAGGAGAGGTACATGATATTTAACATCTGAGCAAAGGTATAGGATAATGATCTAAAGCAAGTATACATTCGTATAATTTGATCAATGGTGAGAGTTTATCAATAAAGTCCTTTTTTATCCATAGAGATCAATGGAGCACATTAAGTTAACATTTAGAGAGGACACAAGATGAGATAAAAGTGACTAGGGTTTAACTTTGAGTTTGGTGGTATATACATTAAAGATCAGACAAGATCAATGGTGTGAGATTAATACTAAGCTAAGATTCCACCTTATTTGAGCAATGTGTTTGAAGGTTAACTATGACTATTTTTACTCAAATATTTGTTTTTTAAATAAGAAAAATAAGAGTTATGTTTTTTGATCATATCTTTCTTTAAAAGACAAATTTTCTCATGCAGTAAAAAGTAAACTTATAGAGGACTTCAAGGTGGATCTGGTAATATAGATTTGAATATTTGACTGTGTGTACAGACATAGTTATGAAGCTCCAAAGTTTATAGTGTCTTCATATATGTTCTGTAAGTGACCCAAGAAGGATATTCAAGGTCGTTTTGTTACTATTTATATGTCTCATGATGAATTAGCTATTGGATAATGTTGTATACTCAATTAAGAAGCTCTATGTATATTTTGTGGATGTTATAAATCTATCTTGGGTATGAAAAATACGTAATAAGTTGAGTGAATGTTTATTCATGGTGACTATGTATATAAGGTCAATGTTTGACCTATTTCAGCATACACAAAGGAGATCTAAGTTGACTGTGAAAATTCAAAGATGTCAAAGGTGACATAAGGAGTAGACCCATGTATTTGAAAGTGGTCTATTATTCTTGTTTCAATTGAGCGAGTGCTAATAAGTGAATAGGTCTCTATGAAACCTATAAGAGCTATAAGTGCCTTGTTTAAAAGGTATAAATTCTTAAGGGTGACCCATATATGCTATGGCTAACCTATGTAGATTGTATTGAGCCTTATATTTCTATGATGAATGTCTTAAGTGTTAGGACATTCCTAATGGCTGACCAAGATGGTGATTCTCAAGATTGCTCTATAAATAAGTAGAACAAAATAAGCTGGGTTATAGATTAGTAAGCCAAAGACTAAGGAGTGAATTTAGAGAGAATTATGTGTGTTGGGGAGTGAATGAATGGTATAATTCCCTAAGGATGAGATAAAGAGTGGAAAAAATTGAGGAATATTGTTATGATTTTCTAGTCATAATTCTATTAGTAGACTAGTGCTCTTGAAAATTGAGTGTGAGTGAAGGTGAAGAGAGATAAGTTGAGGTCCATCAATAGGTGTTGTTGGCATCAGTTTAGAGGTGGAAGTATTTTCATAGGTGTCATTATGGTAGCTCAACATCTAAAGTGGTTGTAGCCTCCTTACAAGTTAATACTTGTTAAAAGGTTTGGTTGTTGTTACAACTTAGGTAGACATGGGTAGCAGTACCTTATGGGAATGGATTCTCCATAAATAGGTATTATAGTTACTGATCAACTAAATATATTCTAAATTAGATCTTGTGTTTATAGGATAGTAGTCTAATTATAGGTTTGAGTGGGATTTATTCCCCTAGAGTGTTTCCCATGTATGTCTTGTGTTATGTGATTGGTCCACCTCACTACAGAAAGATCCTTCAAAGAAAGTGTGGAGGAAACTTTCCCAATAAACTCTCCCTTTATAATTTTTAAATGTTCCCTTTCCAAAGAAAATTACCATTTAGAAACCTTTGGATGGACTATTTTCCTAAGAAATGTGCCCTTTAGGGAAACTGTTTGGGGCACTTTCTTGAAAAACATATCCTTTAAGGAAATGTTTTGGAATAATTTATCAAAGATATATCCTTTAAGAAAGGTGTTGAAGACTTCAAAATTAACCTTTGAAACTTTTTAAAAGGACTCTCTTTGAAACAATAACCTTTTGGGGAAATTGTTTCAAATAGAATGTTTGAAAAAAATCCTGACACTTGAACAAAAAGTCTACAATACAACTCCTAAAAGAATTCCAACACCTAGCTAAATAAAGTGGGACAAAGATTTCAAAATAATAAAGTTTTATACATTTGTTGTGGGATTTTTGTGGAGTACTTCCTCTAAATGAAATCTAGGTGCTATACTTTTCCAAAAGTTGGAAAAGTGCAAACTTAGGCATTTCATAGATCTATTCTTGGAACTTCTTGATACCATTAAACCCAACTTGGATCCCTTAAATTGCAATTTTGAGATTGATCATCTATTCAAACCTAATATAAGTTTGGTATGTGGACCAAAATTACCAACATGATGATGAAGGACAAGAAGACATACATGAATAAATGGTTTAGAAAGTATAAAAACAAGAATCTATCCTTCAAGAACAAGAGTCTTTAAACCAAAGAAGTTTGCAACTCATCAGATGAGAGTGAAAATAGTGGTTTAGAATATGATCATGAAGATGATGGTCCTGGTAAATATGAAGCCATGTTTATGGCTAAGGAACAAAGTTGATCACATCATAAAGAGTCTATTTGGAGTGATTCAAATGATGATGAAGATGAGGTGGACTATGAGACTGTTTTGATGAATGATCTTGAAGAACTAAATATTGAGAAGAAAATCAATAAGAAGATGAAATATAAGCTCAAGGACTATGAGGAACAATTTAGTGTGTATGAGGAAAGATTAAATGAATATGCCAAGGAGCATGAAGATATGATTAATCATCTTAGTTCTCAATTAGAAATTCTATCTACAAACCTAAAAGCTAAAGAAGATGAATGTTTAAGGTATGTTTTTGAAAATGAATCTTTGAAAATTGAGCTAGAAAAGATAATTATTAAGGTAAAGACATTTTTGAGATTTGAAAATAACACATGTGATCTAGATAATATTCTGAGTGGTTAAAAACATGATAGTGATAGAACTAGTCTTATATATGAAGAAGAACAAAACACTGTAACTCAAGACAAGATGAAGACTAATGTGAACAGAGACAATCCTAATTTGAAGACAAATGATCAGAAAAGGAATGGAGGTGTTGACAAAGTAAAAACAAATCAGATCAAAAAACCAAATGCCATGAGGTATGCAAGATTTAATGGTTAATGTTATACATGTATTCAATTTGGTCATAGGGCTGGAGATTGAAAGATACCTATTAGAAATGAATTTGCATGGGACTATGATGGGGGTCATCAATAAAATGATGTGAACATAATCAATTGATTTAATTTTCTTTTTGTGGGATACTTTGTAAACCAGTATCCACATAAGATTAGACAACATGAGCCATATTCAAAAAGGGGAGGTTGTTTTATTTTTCATGACATTGGATACTCTATAATTTTTTTTCCAAATAAGGTGAGGCAAGATAAATTTCTTATAAAAGATATGGTGTGCTACAATTATGAATAGAGAGGTCACATTGCTAGGCTCTACAAGCAAATGCCTACAAGATAGAATAGATTTAATCAAGCTCCTAGAGTTCATGAAATAAGACAAGTTAACACATGGAATCCAAAGGTGAAAAGTGTGAGTCATGATGAGATTATTGGTCTAGGTAATCTATTTGCTATGGTGGATAATGATTTTGAAGTTGAAGAGTCCTAATAGGTCTTATTATCTCCTCATGTTAAGAATGAAGATACTAAGTTCAATGAGAATACCAAGCCACTGGTTGTATGGATCCAAGTGAACATCCTATTATTGTTGAGCATGCTTCATGCAAAGAACATAAATTTTCTACACCTAGTAATTAGGTTCCAAGATGTAAGGAAGATTCTTCAGATGAGAAGGTATGGCATGAATCTATGCTATCTCCATGTATTAATAATCTAATCATATATGAAAAGGAGAATGTTGTAGTGGTTGAGGAAGTTGTTTCTTTAAATCCAAATAGGAAAAAGAATAAGAACTAAAAATATCAGATGAGCAAGGAGGAAATGGAAGATTAGAATTTGTTTTTGTTCTATGAGCATTGAGGTATAGAAGGTGTATCTATCTATGCTTCTTAAGAGACTCCTTTCAAGTGGAAAAGTAAGTGTCTATGTAGTGTTTTTTTAATTAGAATAGTATGTAGGGTCAGATTGAAGGTGCTCAAGATGATTTTTCCAATTAGAGGTCTTTTGCTAAGGGGGAGTAACAAGTTTATGAGCCTATTTCAAAGGTTTGTAAAGAAATTGTAATACAAGTTCAAGTTGGGTGGTTCCAAATGGATGAGTGAGATTGATGAAACTATCAATAAGTGTTTGGTTCTCAAAAAGGTTTGTGTATTTATTTGTCATGTGGTGTAGGGGTTTTTGAGGTCTAAAGGTATGTATGTGTCAATTGAGGATTTTTGAGTGCTCTCAGATTTCTTTATTTTTGGTTTAAGGGCAAGTAGGCCTAAAATGGGTTATAGGATGTATGGGTTTCTAAAGGTATGGAATTTAAAATTTTGGTCCAAAAGTGTGTGATGTGTGTCTCTAAGTGTGAAAGTAGTTTTAGAGGTGTGAATTGACCAAAAGAAGGTTTTTTGACCCTACTTGTTTTTGAGATTAAAGGGTTTCAAGGTTTACTAGAAAAGTGGTCTACCTTATGATTTTAGGTTTGACGCTTCTTGATTTGTTGAATAGGCCAAATGGGTGGTCAAATCAAGCTTTATAAATATTTGAAGGTTTATGTTTCTCATGTTATTCACATTTTTGTCAATATGGAGGGTTAATTAGCTAATAGGTTTGTAAAGGAAGTATGTTGTAAAGGATGATCTTGGTGATGCAATTTGGTTCACTTGAGTGGAAATATTAGAGTTTTATCAATATGTAGTTTCAGGTCATGAAGATATATCTACTAAAAATTGTGGGTTTTGTAAGTTTTTGGTAGGGCTACAAGGAGACTAGACATGCCTAGTTTTAAGAAGAGTAAGGTATGGTTTTTTCAAGGGATTTATTGAAAAGAGTGTTGGCATAGATAAAGAATATGATGTCAAGATAAGAAGAGGTAGGCTCAAGGTAAGGGGGAGTTTGTATCATCTTTCTAAGATGGTCTTTTCCTTCTTTGATAGTCTTTTCAAGTCCTTAGGATCAGTGTGTGCGCACTTTGTCATTATGTCAAAGGGGGAGAAAGTTATGAGTGTGGGATTACTTTTAAGAGAGAGAAGGTGAGCTATATATTTCTATATTGATAGGTGTTGACATCAATGACAAAGAGGGAGATTGTTAGAGATTTGTCATGATGATGGCATAATGGTGTCATGGAGAGTCCTTGGTGAGTGGATGAAGTGCCTTGATAGTCTATATGATAATGAAAAAGTGTGAAATCTGATTTTATGTGTTAATGACAAAGTGTGCAATGTGCTTGTTCTAGTGTGATTTATGTATGGTTGGTTTATCTTCAGTATTGACATAGATTGAGAGGATCATGGATGAGTATGGAGGATTAAACATGTGTAAGGGTCATATAATATGTGATACATGCTTTGGGAGCTTATGTTCACAAATTTAATTCATTTTTTTAACAATATTTCTCATCTAGACACTTTGGGTCTAGTGCTAGAAAAGTTGAGTAGGAAGTTTGTTGACATCACCATTACCAAGTGGGAAAGAGTGAAGGGGAGTTGGTTATATGGTTATGATCATTGTAGTCCCTTATTTTTATGCATGAGATCTCAATTCATGAATTGAAGTGTGGTCGAACTTATGAGGGTGAAAAATTGGTTTCCCAGTCATAATTCATTATTTTCCCATACTTAGACAAATTTACAAAGTGGCCAAAAATAACTAAGTAAGCATGTTGATGAGGTTAGCATTTGTACTCATGGATGTTTTAGGATATAATGATCATATGGGTTTGTTGATTTTTGGACCTAGTTTATTTATGCTAATTTCCAAATCATGAAATTTAGCATATCAAAAAATATGCATATGAAAAGATGGGCTCCTAGGTAAATTTTTTGTATTTTCCAATACTTAGCTGATTTTGGAGTGTGGAAGAAAGAGATGAGTTAGAATTTTGATGGTGTTATATCTTTCACATGTGAAGGTGTTAAGATAATATGATCACATGGGTTTATTTAATTTTTAGCAGAGATGGTTTGTGATAAGTTTGAGATCATTAACTGAATCACAATATAAGTTATGGAATATCAAAGTTGGCCTCTTAGGTAGATTTGGACATGGTTGGCTCTATCAAAAAAGTTTATGAGAAGGAATGTTAATAGAATTATATCTCACACATGACAGAGTTCTAGGAGAATTCAGTCACATGGTTGGATTCTCCAATAGAATGAGATCATCTGATCCAAATTTGAGATCTTACATGTAAGTACAAAAGAAGGTGCAAAAATGGCTACTCATGCATATTGATAGGGTCCCCATACTAATTTTTGGAATTGTTAAAGATAGAGCAAGATCAATAATTCATGTTGATTACAATGATTCAAGAGGTAGAAAGATGAGGATAGGTGCATGGCATTTAATATTTGAGAAAAGGTACAAGTTAATGATCTAATGGTTAGTGGGCATTCATATAGTTTGATCAATAGCGAGTGTTGATCAATAAAGTCCTTATTGATCCACAAAGATTGATGGAGTGCATTAAGTCAACATTTTAATAGGACACAAAATGAGGTCAAAGTGACTATGGTTTAATGTTTGATTTTAGTGGTCTATGTGTTAAAGCTTAGACACGATTGATGGTGAAAGATTGATCCTATGTTGAGAGTCCATGAGATTAGAGCATTGTGTTCGAAGGTTATTTGTGACTATTGATATTTAAATACTTGAATTTTACAAGAGAAAAAGACATATCTCTATTTTTTAATCATATCTTTTGATAGAAGATGAATTTTTGCATGTAGTAAAAAGTAAACTTGTAGAAGACTTAAAGATGCATATGGAAATACTAATTCAAAGATTTAAAAGTGTGTACAAACATCGTTATGAAGCTCCAAAGTTGACATTGTCTTTGTATATGTTCTACAAGTGACTTGAGAAGGATATTCAAGCTTGCATTGTTGTTTTTTCTATGTATCATGATGAATTAGCTATTAGAGCATGTTGTATACTCCATGAAGAAGCTCTATACAGATTTAGTTTTGTGATGAATCTATCTTAAGTATGAACTATGTTTAAGATGTCAACTAAATGGTCATTCATGGTAACTATGTGCATAAGGTCATTGATTGAGTTGTTTGAGAATATGTAGATGTGGGTTAAGTTGACTATGATCATTTGAGGATGTCAAAGGGACATAAAGAGTAGATCCATGTATTTGGAAGTGGTCCTATGTTCTTGTTTTACTTGAGGGAGTGTTAATGGGTGAATATGTATCCATGAGACCTATAAGAGCTATAAGTGCATTTTTTAAAAGGTATAACTACTTAAGGGTGACACATAGATGCTATGGATAACCTATGTAGATTGTATTGAGCCTTATATTAATATGACATATGTCTTAAGGGTTAAGACATGCCTAATAACTAACCAAGATGGTGATTATCAAGATTGCTCTATAAATAAGTAGAACTAAAGATGTAGGGTTATATATTAATAAGTGAGAGAATAAGGAGTGAATTGAGAGATCCTTATGTGATTTAGGGAGAGAATCAAGGGTAGAGTACCCTAAGGATGAACTGAAGAGTAGAAAAAAATGAGGACTACTGCTATGACCTGTTATTCATAGTTCTATTAGTAGACTAGTGCTCTTGTAGATTGAGTGTAAGTGAAGGTGAAGAGAGATAAGGTAAGGTCCATCAATTTTTGTTGACATCAATTCAGAGTTGGAATTAGTTTCATAGGTGTTTTTATGGTATCTTAGCATCTAAGGTGGTTATAGCCTCCTTGCAAGATAATACTTGCTAAAAGGTCTAGTTTTTGTTGTAGCTCAGCTAGATAGGTGTAGTAGCACCTCGTGGGATTGGAGTCTCACTAAATAGAGATTGTAATTTCTTGATCAATTTCAGCTAGTATAAATTGGATCTTGTGTTTTCATGATAGTAGTACTATTTTAGGTTCCAATGGGTTTTATTCCCCTACAGGTTTTTCCACGTATGTCTTGTTTTATGTGAGTGATCTTCCATTATCTCTCTTTATCATTGATATGTATGTTGTTTACGCTTCATGAATGATTGTGGTACCTAATTAAGATTTTTAAAGATCAGAATTGAATTTGATTTATATGGGCTTAGTGATTCAGCCCCCTCTCAGCAATTGTACCTCTAACATCTCGATGGGACCTATTGAAATCTTAAGGGATAAAAGAGCTTTCATAAGGTGAGATAGTGACTTGGAGTGTTTTATTACTTGTTAAACATATAAAAGGATTATATGACCTTGTGTTAATGTTTTTAAAAGGTTTTCATCTTTGGTTAAGGGCTATTGGCATCCATGTATAATTTGTGGCCTAATAGAGGGCTAATTGTTTAGGTCTAACTTAAGCATAGTGTGTTGATGTGAGCTATTTGAAGTATGTAATACATAATTGGGTGACATATATTATATGTAACATGTAAAAATATATAGTTTTATGTTAATAAAAATCATGTAAAATGTTTTGGCTGACCAATATTGGTTGGATAAAGAATCATGTATAAGTAAAAGTCTATTTTGGCTTAATTGTGTTAGGTAGATAATTGGGGAGTGAAGTGAATGGTATGAGATTTTTAAGAAGGATAAGAGGCCATGGAAAGAATAAAATAAATTTTTTAATATGTTATTAATATATTATAGTGATGTTGAAGGTAATCAGTAAGTTTTTATATTGATTCAAGGCATGCTTAGGCCTAGTTTGTCTAAAAGACATAGAGTGAAGAAGTGTATTGAATATATGTTAAAAGAGTAATACAAAGGTTGTGTATGAATAGTATTAATTATTTTTGAATAAAATATTTAAAATTAATAAGATAAAATTTTGAAGGAAGAATGGATTCAAGATAATGATCTTGCATATGAGAGGTGTTTGAGTAAAGAAGAGAAACAATTATTGTATGCCTATGTAAGAGATAGATTTGAGTTTGTATGAACTACCATTAGTTTTATGAGGTGGAGAGTAAAGTTTGTAGGTGTTATAGAAATATAAGTCCATCATCAAGTGTGTCAAACATTTTATCAAAGGTGGAGATTAATTTAGAGGTGATTGAGTTGGTGTTAGCTAAAGGTTTAGTGGGTACTTAACGAAATTGAGGGGTGGATGATCCTTTATTAATTAGTGCTAGTATAAATTGAAGAAATAAATTTATAAGACAATATTCCAATTTTTTTTCCATGGTGTTTTTCCCCTATGAGGGTTTCCCATATAATTCATGTGTTATGTGCTTTGATCTTGAACTATTTTTTGTTCATTACAATGAATGGTTTATATAATTCATTAATTCTTATGATGAAATATTACGAGTTTGTAGAAATGGAATTTAATTTTATTTTATGGCATCATTGATTCACTCCCTAGTTATTGTGCTTACAATAATTGGTATTAGAATAGGTCTTTTTGGAAGGCTTGACAACTAGGAAGGCGGTCCTTAAAGTACAAAATGGCTAAGTAACTAAGGAAAGAGAATCAAGAATTGTGAATGATGGTCAAAAGTATTAAATAGTATATTAGTTATTTTGAGACAAGGATGAGTAACTATAACTCAAAGGAATATGAATATGAAAAGATCATCAAAAGTCTTAGAGAGTAGGTCAAGTCCTTTATGGAATATGAAGGAAAGGTGAGTCATATTCAAACCAAGTTTGAGATAATGATTGTAATAGTCAAATAAGATAATATGACTATGCATGATCTTAAGAATCAGTTAAAGTCTATAAATTCAAGTTTTAGGTCAAATAAGGCCTAGTGTGATTAGTTGAAAACTGAGATAGGCTCCTTGAAGTTTGAGCATGAGAAGCTAGTGGTCAAAATGAGCAAGGTTGAGCAAGATAAACTAGATCATGTCAAGAAGGCTTATATCATGAAGTAAAAGGTGAGAATAAAAAAATGTAGTCCAATTCCATGAGGTTTGTCAATTCATATCATAGTCAATGTTATTCTTGTAATCAGTTTGATCATATTGCAAGAAATTGTGAAAGGAGAGGTAACCTGTCAAAACAAAATAACAACCATCATCAAGAAAAAGGTATGAATTATATTGTTTATTTTAGGTGTCATAGAATTGGTCATATTTAAGAATATTTTAATAATAAGTTGAATGAGTTATCAAGGCAAAATAAGGTGTATGGAGCTTCTGGTGTGCAAGGAAGAGGTCATACATGAATATAGAGACCTGAGACTCTTAAGAGAGATCGGATTGAGACCAAGGATAAATTGGTTATTGATAATATTAGTAAATTTGGTTTGTTCTCTATGGTAGATATGCAGGCAAGATAAGAGTACTTTTATCAGCCTGTGTTGGCAAAGGACTCAAAGAGATGATAGATGAGCCAATCAATCTTATGAGGAGGCTTAGGAAAGAAAGAAAAAAATAGTGAGAGTATGTAGATTTGGGAATATCCTAAGTTTTTGGTGTTGTAAGTGCCTTGGTAGGTGAAGTGTTTCTCTTAGGATTCATAGAGGCATTACTTAGTCATTTGAAGCATCATGTAATGATGTTATAAGGTTGATAAGTGAGAGACTAGCTAATGGGTTAAGGTATGTTCTTTGTCCTGATATGCATATAGTTGAGTATGTATTATTTCAATTGGTTTTGAGATTTTCAAATATGTATATCACATATTCAAATATGTTAGAAGTGATTTTAAAGTTTGATGTTTTTTGCGGAAGATGATTTTACTTTGAGTGTCCTTGGTTGGCATAAGGGTTCTAATGTAAGAAACCCTTGACATGGTGTATATTGGATTGTACTATGAGTTGGGTCACCAAACTTGGTGATTAGGTGTAAAATTATTATATAAAAGTTTTAAATGAGGTTATAGTGTGCTATAGCTAGTCCCTTGGTGTAAAGGTATGAGAATTTAGCTATGTATATTTTTTTGCAGTATACCTCTTTGAAGTGACCTAGTAAAGGAGTATCTTTTCTTGTGAAAGAGAGTGGTCCTTGAAGGGATAATATTGTTGAGGTTAGTTTATATTGTATTATATGTAAGATATAATTTAATTATATTTCATTTTTATATGGCCTAATGAGGTAGCATGTTCAGGTTGGTAGCTTGAAGAGCTCTTATTGGTATGGATTCAACTAAGCTTCATTGCTTTGAGCATGCTCTGATTGTTCAAATCAGTCATGGTTGTTTATTCATATGAGAAGGTTTGTATACCATTGGAATAGGTCATTTGGGCCCAAAAATATCAATATTTTGATTTAGTTATCTCATGAAGGATGTTTGGTAGTTTTGGTACCCTATGTGTGGATGAAGATGGTTCCATTTGAGGTATATTATTGTAAGAAAGTTTTCTTGTATATATTTTTACTATGTTGGTTTTGTTTAGGTGGAATATGGAGTTAGGGGTAGATAACTCAAGTTTTTTGAGAAGTATATGAATTTTTGGCATGTTTCTTATAAGCTAAGAAGTCAAGGAGCAATTTAGATAATGGTATGTTTTCTTCAGTTGATAATATGCAAGGTATGCATAGAGTAAAGAGGAACATTTGTGAGAATTTTCAATTACAAGGAGATTATGTAGTTGATTATAGTTTTATAATGGGTTATATGAGATAATCATGATGTTAGGGGGATATTTCTATCTCTATGAGTAGTTTTTCAGGTCTAAGGATTAAGTTGGCATGTTGAGGAAGAGATCCTTTGTCATTAATTTCAAAGGGGAGAGAGATCATAATGAAGGAGTTGTTTACTTTGGGAGAGAGAATTATAAAAGGTGTTTACCATCAATGACAAAGTGGGGGAACTTTTATATGCATTGATTGTCATTGATGTCAAGGTGATATTATTACATAATGCATTAAAGACAAAGTGATAAGTTCCAAGTGGATTTGAGAATGAATATCATGTATGCAAGCTTTTGAGGTGATTAACCATGTTTAAGGGGTATTATGGGGTGCAATAAGTGCTTTTTTTACTTATGTAAGTGAAAGGAATCCATCTGAGTAGTCTTGTGAAGGTCTAGGTTATCCTAGTTATCATGGAATGATTTATTGAGTAAGTAGATTGATGACATCAACATTCACACATGTAAAGGTATCAAAATAAAGTAGTCTCATGGGTTTGTTTGTATTTGTGCCTAGATCTTGTGTTTCAAATTTTAGGTCTTGACATTAATTTTATACAATTTTATGGCAGTGAAAATCTTCCCTCCTAGGCATATTTCATTATTTTCCAAACTTAGCCATTTTTGCATTAAAAAGTTATCATTGGAATTCAAATATTTGAATTTATAAAGGAAAAATAGTCTTTAGTATTTTATTTATAAATTTTTATAATGGATTAATTTGATGATAGTGTAAAAAAAAATGGTAAACAACTTTAAGTTCAATCCACTAAAATTGATTAAGAGGTTTGAGTGGCCATATAATTACATTTATTAAATGTGAGAGTTGACAATTGACTGTGTTTTTTTTAAATGAACTATAGTGTAAAGAAATGATTGTATAAGTAAAAATATTGATCAAACCTTTTTGATATAAAATCTAATTATAATCTATGTAGATCATCCTCAAAGTGATTTAAAGTTTTGTCTATTCATATAGGTGTAGTTATTGTAGGTTAAATTTGACTTTTTTTTATTATAATTATTGCAGGTCTAAGTAGGCTTATTATAGTGAGACTTTTGAGGCTAAATTAAGGTGTACTATGGTTTGGATTATGTTTTTGAAGTATTTTTATTTACATCCATATGTCGATTATGCCTATAAAGTTTATATATAGTTAGTTTGATCCTCATTTGTGAAGATAGTGTTTTTGGGATAATTAAGCCTAATATGTCTTTAAGGCCTAATAGAGGTTTCAGAATATGAATGAATGATTCAAGATTTAATGATCATGGATAGGGCTCATAGAGGATTAAATTAAAGTTTTTGAAGTGGTTTGGGTGATTGGTGATGGCCATCTGGGCCATAGTGGCTCAAAGTGGTTTGTGAAGGTGAATGGTCTCCATGGGACCCATTGAAGGATTGAAGGCTAAAAGAGGTTTCATAAGATGAATGAGTGACTCAGAGTGTTTTAGGACTTGTTAAACATAGAAAAGGATTTTATTACCTTATTTTTAAGTGTTTAAAAGGTTTCCATCTTTGGTTAAGGGCTATTGGTATCTAAGTGTAACATGTGGACTAATGGAGGGCTAATTGTTTAGTTCTAGCTTAAGCCTAGTTTGTTGATTTGAGCCATTTGAAGCATGGAGAAATAATGTATAAAAAATAGGGGTTACTCCTATTTGGGAAGATGTTACAAATTGTAGGCAAATCAATATCTTCTTAAATAGTGAGAAAAGGCTTCTATTCTAAAAAAAAATGATGGTTGAAGAACAAAGCTCCAAATGGTGTTTGGGAAGCCTAGGATGATGCCCCCTTAAGGGAGTGGCCATCACATTTTTTGATGGATGGTCCCTCAAAAAGAAAAAAGAATAAAGGTAGAATTAACCCATGGTTGAGACTAATCCAAATGAAAAAATGCTTGCATGCATTGATGTAAAAAAGATACTGATTTACCCAAAGGTGGTTATAATCAGGATTAAAAGTCAAAATAATGATTTTCTCATAAGTGGTTATAATCATTAAGATGACCTAGATTGGCTAAAGATGATTGTGCCCTAATTAGGGATGATTATTAAGCATAAATCAAGGATATAACTTGGAATATATATTAAATATGAGTGGGTGTAAAGTGATGGAATGAATGAATATAAGAATAAGATTGATTAGTGTGAATGATTTATTTGTACCTACTAATGAGGAGATGCTCATCCTGATTAGCAATGATACAACCAGAATGGTTAATGGGTTGATTTAATCAAGGGTGAGATGGGAGGATTTACCAAGGTGGCAAATAGAAACTTCTATGGCTCCATTGATTGTAGACCTTCTTGAAGCTAAGTTTTACTATAGCATATGATAGTAGGAATCATGATAGAACACCATATATACTTGACCAAAATATGTATAAGGACTGATTCCCAATCCAATAAACACTTGAAAATAATGCACCGATGATAAAAAACATGATGACAATATTAACTTATGAAAATGGATAGAGTCAAGAATAATGTGTGCAAGGAATCACCCAATGCATACATATAGACCAAGTCGAGGCAACGGTGCTGAAAGGAAACAAATAGGTAAGGAAACAAATACAAAAATAAACAAATAAATAAATAGAAAAACAAACAAACAAATAAATAACTTGAAATAAATAAACAAATAGAAATATAGAAAACAAAAGCAAAAGAAAGCATCCTAAGAGTGACTTTGCCCTAGTAGGGTAGATCGAGGATAACTAACTAGGCTTACACAGGACAAATGTTTTTGAATTTTTGAAATGTTATGAATGTTTATGGAATTTTAAGGTAACTTAACTCTTTAGAGACTGACAAGATATCTATTCAAAATATGATGAGAGCATATGGAAAGGGGGACTATGGTGACCTTAACATGAATTGATCGTGACCTACATAGCCCTGAAATGACCTCAAGTTATAGTAATTTCATCCACACAAAAGGCACAGATACACCAACTAGGTCCCAACAAGTTCTCAAATATGACAAATAACTAGTTGAATGAAAATAGTGATGACAAGATGATATGACAATGCATGGTAAACAAGTATTTCCCCTAGTTTACCCATAGGCAAATATAAATAGAATGGAATGGAATAGGTCAATGATACTAATTTTCCCATAGGTAGTTATAATTAGTGGCAAGACTGGTGAGACACTGATTTTACCATAGGGATTTATAATCAAGCTTACATAAACAAACTTGATATAGGATGGAAAATGAAAGATATCTTGCTAAATCAATTATCACATTACTTTCATAGAATATTGTTGTAAACATGGATTTGATTACTTGTTAAAATTTAATTAGAATCCTCTCACAAAAGGTGTGGGAAGAACCAAATGAACCAAGATCAAAAAAAGATTGGGTAGGATGACTAAAAATAGGCTTTGGTCTAGATAAGACTAGAATAATAGGATGGTATGGTCTTGCTAGGGATAATGATGATTTTTGATAGATTGAAAAAAATGGTAAGAGGGTTTCCCTTAAGTGATAAGGTGATTGGTTGGGATATACAATAATGGTAAAAGGATATGTAACAATGGAAATGGCATGGAAATGAAATGGTATGGTACATATTTTTAGCCTAGATGTGGTTTTTTATTATATTGTTCCTACTGATGCGGAGATGCATGTCCTAATCAACAAATTATATAAATAGAATACTTGATCATGCTAATTTCTAGCCCACACCTCATCTAAATAGCTGCTCCATTAATAACTACTTATAGATTTGGATGCTGAGAATGCTTTTGTGATCTTCATTGGTCATTGATTATGATTCCTTCAAATATCGATACAAGGTATCTTTGTAGCCTATACAAAGGAAAGTGTGAACATGGATGGTAAATAAGGACAAATAATAGCTGGTAGGTTTGATTATGAAATGGAATGGTAGGTGATAATGGAATGTATAATAGTGGGGAAATAAATGAAGATCAAGACTTTCAATTACACATAATGTTGTTGATGTTTGATTCGACATAATTTTAGTTCTGGTGGGTCCAAAGAATTGTTCTCTTGATAGGACCATTAGATTTTGTTGTTTTTTGAGCCTAAGAGTAGTTACCATATGATTATGCTCTATATAGGAATATATTTTGATTTCATCTTTGATTTTGTCTTCATCAAGTAGTGAATAACATTTGTGCCTAGCTACTGGTGCCTCAATGAGGTTTTCACCAATAAAGTTGTCTTGATTGTCTCATAGTGCCTCTGAGAAGGTTTAACTAATGAACATTATCTTTTGAATTTGATTTTCTTCTAACACTTCCAAAAAAGTTTCAATAGAAGATGTTGAGTTGGAACTTTGATTGTATCCTAGCACCATTGAAAATGTTTCACTAGGAGAGTTTTCTTTTGCTACATGAATATGGTCTTGGCATCCTTTCTCTTCTTCAAATTCTATGTCACGATGGATGCATTTCAACAAAGTGTGATTCTATCAATCCTAATCAACACTTATGGGAGATAGAATGCCAATAATATGGCTATCTTAGTTGATGGTAATGGCATGTGGAATGGTAATGGAATGTTGGCATCAAAAGCCTTGTAGAAGATCCTATGAGAACTTGTGTCAATGATAAAGTAATCATCCTCAAAAACTATAAAAGGAACATAAATGGATTCAAATTTATCTATGAGGTATGCATAACCAATGTTGTAAAAGCCACACACATATTTTTCTCCTGAATCTGATTCTAACTCAAGGAACTTTGAATTTGATGTTGAGACTGATGTTGATTTTGATTCTAATGCTAAATCTAATGTCAATCCAATAATAGAACCTAAATCTAACTTTGATTCTTCATCTAATGGGTACTCTATTATAATGATGTATTATTAAATGTTTGTTATTGGATAAGTAATGACCTGTGATGGCATAATGGGATCCACAAATATTAGTTTGTCAAAGTGAGACTCTTCCATAATGATAAATATGTTAAGAGACAACTCCTTAGGGACTAAATTATCAAAGGGAGACTCTTGAAAATAGGCATATAGTCAAGGCAATGATTTTCCCAAAAGTGGTTACAATAATTAAGAAGTGACTCAGAAAAGACTAACTCATCAAAGTGAGACTCCTCAATAACTGGTATAGATCAATATGCAATTCATCACAGGTTGACTTATCACAAATGGTTGATTAAATAGAAACATCTCAGATTTGTTGGTTCTCTTGGACTTGGTTTATAATGAGTTAGAAGATACCATTTTTGAACATAGATTGGTATTCAAATGATTAGATTGTTTGAGGTTTGGATGGGATTGGTAATGGGGGAGGAATGACCTATGGTTAGATAATGGTAGGGCATTGGAGAGCATGATTGCTTACATGAGCGAAAGGACAAAGTCTTGAGATGGTAAAAATAGGAAAGTGTGGAGCTTGATTACTCATACAAGTCAAAGGAATAGGTCTTGGAATGATGAAAGGGTGTTGTGGAGCCTAGTTGCTCACACAAGCCAAAGGACTAGGTCTAGGAATGGTAATGGGATTCCTTGGATAGTGTAGAGCTTGATAGCTCGTATAATCCAAAGAAGGGTTAGGGGTAGTTGATGATTGGATAAAAAAAGGATATCATATAACTTGATTTATTTCACAAGCCAAAGTATCCAAGTCTTCTTCATAAACCATATCATCCTAGTCATGAGTTGGTTCATAAGCTAGTTCTTGACTGTGTTCCATGTACTGATTATTTCAAAAATGGTATGGATATGTATCCCAAACAACATTATCTATAGTTGGTTCTTCAAAGTCCTCCTCATAAGCTTCTTCATGTCAATGAAGGTATCAATTTAGATTTTTTTGATTTTGACTACGTTCCCCATATGGAGTATTGTAGGGAGAACAATAAAACTCCTTAGAAAAAAATTTCTATATAGAGGTTTCTAATGGGATTTTGGGCAGCCATTCTATCATAAGTTGTATTGTATGTGACTCCAACATAAGTGTAGCTAGACATATCAAAATAAATGATGAAATATTTTAAATAAAAAGGCTTAGAGTTCTACAAAATTTAAAAATTTATCCAAAGGATAAATGGTTCAAACTTAGTCTAAATTGGTCGAAGGGGTAGAGTTGTATTTCCAATCTGGTTTGAAAGTGGCGCTGTACCTAAAAAATGATTTGTGCTAAGACTTAGCATAAAATAGTCTAAAATCAAAATTTTAATGCCAAATTTTATACACATAAAAGGTCAGGTGTTTGAATAAAAACTATAATGTTAAATGTCTATGTCAAAGTGTCCCAAATAAGGTCTAAAGTAGGAAAAGAAAAAGAGTCACTAGGTTTTTTGTCCAAACGTGGAGTCAAAAGCTAGGCTCAAATAGGATATGATAGGAATTTTGGCCAAATGGCATCAAAATATAGACTTAAAACAAAGGTATCATGTGATTTGATTTTATTTAAAAAATTTGAAAATAAATTTAATATAAACTCAACACACATAATCAAACATGAACATGATCAATTAGCATAAGGCATGAGACAAAAGGCTATTGGATAAAGGTTGTGTTCTCCCAAATAAAAGCACAAATGATGATGAGGATATGTTTTTAAAAAATAAACCATCAATAGTTTTCAAATTTGGGTAATCGATTAACCGAAGTTATGAAGTTTAAAAGAGAAATATCTATGTATCAGCACCATGAATTGAGACCTAAATAGAAATCAATCAATGTTTAAATCCAAACTTGACAAAGTTAGTTGAAAACTCAATATCAAAAACTAATATTTGATCCAAAAATATAGATAAGATTGGATAACATGATGACATAAGACAAATGTCCAAATGGTATACATGACATGGTTTAAAACAAAATAGTTTTTGATACAAGGTAAACTATTTTTAAAATAAATTGAGTAATCTAATGGCGTAAGCATTCTAAAATGATGTGATATATGTTATGTTTCAAAGACTTAAAATAAAAAATGGTTTGATATGATTTTGGTAACATAACACTACCCTCTGAAACTAAAGTTGTCACAAACATAAACAAGTTTAGAAAAAATTTCAAGGCACAAGTGTGCTATAAAATGGTCAACATAATGTCTCTTTATAAAAGATAGTGATGTATAAACAAATTAATTTTTCCATGTATTTATCAACAAAGAAACAAGTTTTAGTCTCAAAACATATCAATTAAAAATGATCAAAATACTCTAAGTATAATCATCCAAATCCTAGAAAGGGTATGGCAATGTGGGGTTGACTAAATATCAAGCTTTCAAACTTTTCTAGGGGAATCAATTGCACAATAAATTTCACATCAAACAATTCAAAATAAAAACATGGAAATTAGGTGTCCACAGTATTGGCTAGTTGTAAAAAGGTCTAGTCCTTTTTACAACCACTACATCCTACTATTCGCTCAGTGTAGTAAGATATCCAAATTCAAATACATCCCATGTGTAATACAAAAGGAGTGGATGAAGTCAATGCTAGGAGATGAAATCCTAGGTCAAAGCTTCCCTAAAGAACTCATGGGAGGTAATGAAGTCCCCCTCGCAAGCCATGTTTTCATGAAATAAAAGACTAATCGAAAGACTTTAGGGTCATTTTCAAGGTCACCCAAACTTTGACAAGTTTTTGGAGAGTGTTTTAGATGATATTATTTCTAAGACTTCGACTAGGGTTTTTTCAATAAGGATGGTGCTTTTTATTGTAAAGGTTCCCTAAAGAAGACAAATGGAAGAGCATACATGCACAAATCTTATCTTTTCTAAAGAAGTTTTAATTAAACAACTATTGAAAACAATAAATAACAAGTGTGTTCAATTTTAGAAACCAAATGAAAGATGTGGTGGTGTTATTTTTAACCTTTGGTATTAAGTTGTAACTTTGAAAGCATAATTATCAAAGCATTCACTTAACTATTTAAAATTTTAATTAAACCCAAAAAGAAAGTTTATCGTTCATTTTAAAACACTAAAATGAAGTGTGAAAGTCATTTATTGAGTTTTTTAAGATGAATTTACATGTAGATCCTACAATAAAAATGTTATAACTTTGTTTATCCTTGAAGCACATTTATCAAAATGAGGTAACCTTAAAGGGTAAAATATATCAACCCAAAGGCAAAATCTCAAGAAAGCAAATGCGTTAGATTAAAAAACGTTAGTAAAAATATAAATAAAATATTAAAAAGAATAATATTAAATATATTAATACCTTAAAACAGCAAATTATAAGGCTAAAAATAAAACATAACACATAACACATAAAAGCCTATACATAACACATAAAATCCTACACACAAAACATAAAAATCTGCACTCAGTATTTTTAACATAAATTTAAAAATAAAGATTATTTTTCCATGATATTTTGAGAGGTTGTAAATAAATTTAGAGTTCATGTCTATGAAAAATTTTAGGTCCAAAAAGATAACACAAAAACTTTATCAACTCTATTTTAACTATTTTTATCAGAAAAGTACAAAACAAAAAGTGACAGTCACTAAAATAGCTATAACTTCTAACACATAAATGATTGTTTTATGAAAATTTTAGATCACTTCAAAGACATATTTATATATATGAATAAAAAAATTAGAAAAAAAAAAATTAATTAAATAAAAATATGACTTATTTATTGGCCATTTTTACTAAAAGAAAAAACAACAAAAAGCAAAAGAATCAAAACTATGAAGTACAAAAAAGTTTGTGAATTGCACTCTCATGAAGATGGTCCCACTAGGCATGAAATTATGTGAAATAAGAATTTGAATCAAGAGAGGTGTTAGTATATTTTTAGTAATAAAATGAAATCAAATTGAAGAACCAACACAGTAGTTAGCGTACATCTCTAGGCCTAGTTACTAGGGAGAGATTATGGAGGGAAAACCATTTGATAACACAAATAAAAATGGAAATAAATAAGAAATATGAATAACAAACACTAATTTATTACCAAATAATTTATTTATCCAAAAGGATCCTTATTTATCCTGGTCTTCGTGTGCTTTAGGAGATCTTCTTCAATGGAGTGTGGCTACCTTCATATCTTCTTGGCACCTTTGGCTTTGGCTTGGCTTGGCTCAACAATTTGGCATTATAACACTATGATGCAATTATTTTTGAATTCATTTGGACATTAGAATTTTTGCATAAAATATCTTAAAATTTAATAGTCAATGCCTCCTATTTATAGATTTTTGTAATGGTTTGAGGATCAACTATGACCGTCCATCTCAAGATTGAGATGTGTGGCCATGAATAAATCCAAATATAAAATTCATTATATAAATATCCCCATTAATATTTATGATATAGGGGTATTTAATAGGTATGAATGGTATTAATGAGGTATGGAGGGTATTACTAAGGTATGAGAGACCCATAATCTTGATATTTTATGTATTTATGGTTTATAGATGCCACCCATATGATAATGTCACCAGATGATGTAGTTAATAGAAATCAATTTCCAATAAAGATTTATTAAACAAGTTCCATGGAAAAATAACTTAGGGCCCTAATTTGGTTTAATTATCCTAAAACATGATTAGTCAACTTGAGTGCAAATTTTTTCTCTTGGTGAACAAATTAATTAAATTAGTCAAAATATCTTGTTATTTGTAAAAAAAAATTGACTAGATTGGAAATGGAAGTCAATGCCAAATGTGTTGGACCTTTTATCCCATTTAGGATGTTACTAACACCAAATAACAAAGGCACATGTCTTGTGTAAGATATTTGATGTAAACGAGTAATCTAGACCACCCAAGTGCAAAATTAGCATTTTGATTCGAAATGATCTGATCAAAGTTAACTAGCCCATAAATTACATTACCTCATTTAATGATATTATAAACAAAATCAGCACTTAAATATATCAATTTCAAATCATTTAATGTATTTTAGTGTTTTTAAGCTAAATTGTGGACTTTGGTGGAAATTGGTCAACATCGTAGTTGGAGGTTATCGATGGATAGTTTTAGGTGTCTACAAGATTGAGGACTAAAAGAAGTTTCATAAGCTAAATGAGTGACTTAGAGTGTTGTATGAATTTTTAAACATAGAAAAGGATTTGAGTACCTTATGTTCAAGTGTTTAAAAGTTTTCCATATTTGCTTAAGGGCTATTGGTATCTAAGTGTAACATGTGGCCTTATGGAGGGCTAATTGCTTAGGTCTAGCTTAAGCCTAATGTGTTTGTTTGAGCCATTTGAAGCATGGATAACTAATACAAAAAAAATAGGGTTATAAAATTCAATTTATCAATTTATTTGAGAATTTTCTCTTTTTATAAATTATATATTTTTAGAACCAAAAGTCAACTTTAATTGAATATCATTCTGAAGGATAATCTTAGTGTTTAGATTATTTCAAGATATTTTTAGAGTTGCAGGTGATGCATGCATGACGTACTATTTTAAACATTAGTGTTTTTAAAAATTTTGCATGTCAACTCTAAGTCCATGTTGAGGCTTATTTAAGCATGGTGTGGATTTGTAATTATTTCAAGTAATCAATACAAATAAATTTTGAGTATGGTTTCATGATTTTGGCCTATTGGTAATTTTTTTATTCTTGTTAGTTTTTGGGTTCATTATCTTGTATCAGAGCAAGTTCATAACTTAGAGGAGTAAAAAATGATGTGAGGATAAGGAGGTATGACATAGATGAACCAAACTATACAAGAACTATAGAGGTAATTTAACAATTAACAGAGGTTATCACTAATCAACAAAGAAGACAAGGTGGTGATGAGGAAGACATAGATCATGATGAAGAAATTCAGCAAGAATAAGAACAACAAGAGTAGCCAACATCGATGGAAGAGAGGATGGTTTAGGATTTAAAAGGAAGAAATGAAGTAATCAAGGTTGATGTTATAGATTATGGAGGTAGTTTAAAACTAGAGGATTTGATAGATTGGATGAATATCATGGAAAAGTTCTTCGAGTGGAAGACTATGAGAGAAGATACAAAGGTAAAGTTTGCATGCATAAAATTGAAATATCATGTAATGATTTGGTGGGATCACCTACCAAAAGAGAGATAGAGAAAAGGTAAAGAGAAGATTAATAGGTGGAAAAAGATGGAAAATAAGATGAGGGAGAAATTTCTTCTTGTGGATTATGCACACACCCTATACAGAAGATCATAGTATACAAGAGTATACAAATGAATTTTATAAGCATTCTACACGAATGGAGAATGAAGAAATAAAAGAATATATGTATGCAAGGTATGTAAATGGTTTGAAATTTTATATTCAAGATGAATTAAGCATGCATAGAATACTTAACATGGAGGAGGCTTATCAACTAGATTTGAAGGTAGAAGAAAAATAAAATAAACAAAATTTCAGAAGGACATCTATTGGTCCAAGAAGAGGTGGATCCCCTCTAATAATGTGATGAGGTGGGTTTAATACAACCATAGGTGGATTTAATGCCAGTAAACATGAATCATCATGTGGTGTAAAAAGGCAAGATGATAATAGGCAAGGGTTTCAATATGAATAAAGAGAAAGAAGATTTTAGAGAGGATGAGGTTATGGTGGTGCTAGATGATGGTTTTTGAATCAATACAAATCTTATGTATATTATAGATGTGGAGAAGAAAGGCATAAACCATTTTAGTGTCTAAACTATCAAGATCAATAAAAGAGGAAAGAATATCACCCAAGAGTAAATCTAGTTGAGGCTGAAATAGAAGAGTAGAATATTAAAGTTACACCAGTGATGTTGGAGAGAATCTCATGATGAGAAGAACCATGATCACTCCAAGGAAGGAACGCGTGCAAAATAAATAAGGTGGTGATACATGGCTATGATCAAATATTTTTTGAACAACATATACTTTAGGTGGAAAGGTATGTAAAGTAATTATAGATGGTGGTAGTTGTGAAAATATGGTTTCTAAAGAATTGATTGAGAAACTAAATTTGCAATGTGAAAAGCTTCCTAACCATTATTGGATTTCATGTTTTAAGAAAGGGAATGAGGTTATAGTAGATAAAAGGTGTTTAATCAAGTTTTCTATACTAAAAATATATAATGATGAAATATAGTGTGATGTTATATTAATGGATGCATGTCACATGTTATTGGGGAGACCATGGAAATTTGATAGGAAAATAGCTCATAATGGAGCAAAGAACACATACACTTTTTGGAAAGGTGGTACAAACGTAGTTTTGTTACCTCTTAAAGGGGAAGAGAAGATATAAAACATGTTATGTACTAAAGAATTTATCTAAGATATGACAGTAGTAAGTTATTTTTATAAACTAGTACTAAGGAATGAAGAAATAGAAATGGTGCCAATACCAACAGAAGTAGCAAGAGTGTTGAAATAATATGTATATTTTATGCCTAATGAGTTACCAAATTGTTTACCACTGAAGAGAGATATTCAAAATCACATTGATTTGATTCTAGGATAATCTCTACCCAATCAAGCAACTTAGAGGATTAGTCCAATAGAACACACATAATTAAATAAATAGGTTACTAAATTACTAAGGAATAAAGTTATAAGGGAGATTATGAGTCCATGTGCAACACCAGCGTTGATAACTACAAAAAAAGATTGAAGATGGAGAAGTGTGTGGATAGTAGAGCAATTAATAAAATTACAATAAAGTATAGGTTTGTTATACCTCATTTATGTGATATGATGGATTTGTTTATACGAGAAAAGTATTTTACAAAGATTGATCTAAGGAGTTATTATTATCAGATTTGTATTTGTGAAGGAAATGAGTGGAACATTGTTTTTATGACTAAGGATGGCTTATATGAGTGGATGGTGATGCCTTTTAGATTATCTAATGCACCTAGCACATTGATGAGGGTGATGAATACAATGCTACAAGAATATATTGGTAAGTTTTTGGTTGTTTATTTTGATGATATTTTGAAATTCAGTAAGACTAAAGAAGAATACTTACAACATTTGAGAATGGTAATGGATTTATTAATAAAGGAGAAGTTGTATGCAAATTTGAAGTGCAAGTTTATGTAGAATAATTTGGTATTTTTATGATTTATAGTTTTAACAGATGGTGTGAAAATGGATGAAGAAAAGATAAAGGAAATTTTTGAGTGGCCTATTCCAAAAAGCATTATATAGGTAAGAAGTTTCCATGGTTTAGAAACTTTAAAAAAAAAATTTATTAAAAAATTTAGTAGTATTGTGGCACCAATAGTAGATTGCATGAGAGGGAAGGAATTTTCATGGACTAGCAGCCACAAAATGTTTTGTTAATTTTGAAGAAGAAGATTATAGAAAGACCAATTTTAGCATTACCAGATTTTAACAGTGTTTGAGGTTGATTGTGATGCTTCATTTATGGGAATTGGTGATGTGCTAAGTCAAAAAAAAAAGCCAATCGCATATTTTAGTGAGGAATTGAATGAGGTAAGAACAAATTATTCTACTCATGATGTTGAAATTTATGCAATTGTAAAAGCATTAAAACATTGGAGACATTATTTAGTGTCTAAGGAGTTTATAATATTTACAGATGATTAGGATTTGAAGTATTTGAATACACAAAAGAATTTGAATAGTAGGCATGCAAAGTGGGTCTGTTTCTTTTAGGGGTATATTTTTTTGTTTAATCATAAATCAAGAAAATAAGTTCAAGTACTTGATTTATTGAGCAAGAGAGTAGCGTTATTAACTACTATGGTAATTGAAGTAATTGTATTCGAAGCTATTAAAGAATTGTATGATACTGATCCATATTTTAGCAAGATAGTTGTATAGTGCAGGAATACATTAATAGGTGAGATAGATATTATTCATAATAAGTATCTTATATAAGAAGGTTATCTCTTTAAAGAAAAAAATTATACATTCCAATTGGGTCTCTACGAGACAATATAATAATAAAATTTCATAGTGGTGGTTTGGATGGACATTTTGGTAAAACAAAGACAATAGCTTTGGTAGAGGAAAAGTATTTTTGGCCAAAGATGAATAAATATGTGACAAGGTATGTTTCAAGGTGTAGAATATGTCAGTTAGCTAAAGTATGTGCACAAAATATTGGACTATACATGCCATTACCAGTTTCAAGAGGACTATGGACATATTTGAGTATGGATTTTGTGTGGGGATTGCCAAACACACAAAGAGGTAATGATTCAATTTTTGTTATTTTAGATAGATTTTCTAAAATGGTTCATTTCATTGAATGTAAGAAAATCAATGATGCCACTAGAGTTGTAGAATTAGTTTTTATGTATATTTTGAGATTGCATGGTGTTTTAAAAAGTATTACTTCAGATAGGGACACAAAATTTCTAAGTCATTTTTGGAGGACTTTATGGAAGAGGATGGGTACTAATCTATAATTCAGTAGTGCATATCACCTAAAAATAGATGGACAGATAGAATTTGTGAATTGGAGGTTGGGAAATTTATTGAGATGTATAATGGGAGAGAAACCAATGCAATAGGACTTGGCTTTATGACAAACTGAGTTTGCATATAACAATTCAGTGACTAGATCGACAAGAAAGTCACATTATTGAATTTTTTATGGGAGAAATAATATGGGTATTTTAGATTTGGTATAATTACCAATTTTAGATTGAATTAGGGATGACGTAGAAGGATTTGCAGAGTATATGCAATAGATACAAGGAGAAAGAAGAAATTTGCAGGAAAGTAATGAGAAATATAAATTAAAAAAAAAATGTTAGAATAAGATCCAAGGTATTTGAAATAGAGTTGGTAATTGTTTATTTGAGGAAAGAGAGATTTCCAAAAGGAACATATAATAGCTTGAAGTACAAGAAAATTAGACCATGTAGAATTGTGAAGAAAATTATTGATAACACATATGAGGTGACTTTACCACTAAATTTTGATATATCTCAAGTATTTAATGTGTTAGATCTATATGAATTCCATGGAGAAGATGGTGAAGGTGAAAAATATGAAGAATTAAATTGGGAGTAACAAGTTCTAAATAAACAAAAAGAAAAAATAGTGTAGGTTTTGGATATGAAGATAGTGAGCACAAGGCAAGATAATTGTAATAGGTATTTGGTCCAGTGGGAAGGATTGGAGTAAGAAGAAAACACTTGGATTACATAATGGGAGATGAAGAAGATTGAGAAATACAAATGGTAGTAGTACAATCAGCACAACTTGTGGGACCTGAGTTATTTTCAACTATAGGAGAATGATGCAAAAAAATAGGGTCTAAAAATTTAGTTTAATAATGTTTTCTAGATTTTTCTATTTTTAGAATCAAAATTCAACTTTATCTTAATTTTGTTTCATAGGCTAATTTTAGTGTTTAGATTATTTTGGGATATTTTTAGAGCTACACACACTTGCATTCATGACTTGCTAAAAATAACAACTACTAAAAATAAAAGTTTTATTTTAGATGTTAATTCTTTTAGAAATTTTTCATGTAAACTCTAAATGTGAGTTGAGGATTATTTAATGATGCTGTGGGTTTGTAATTATTTCAAGCAATCAATATGAATAAAACATGAGTATTGTTTTAAGGTCTTGGCCTACTGGTAATTTTCTTTTTATTGCTAGTTTTTAGGTTCATTAAGAACCTAATGAGTAGATGCATATTGTATATAACATGTCAAAAGATATATTTAGATGTTGATCTAAGCATGTAAGTGTTGTGTCTAACCAATATTGGTTGGTGATCTATAATCGATAATAATTTAGTGTTTTAATGGCAGAAAACACACTTGAATTATGGATCAAAAACCTTATATTAATGATTTATTAAAAATTGATGTTTTAAATGATTACAAAATTTAAAAGAAAATTCACATGGGCTAAAATTTTAAAGTGAAAATAGAAACAAATTGATATAAAATACCAAACATGATTTGATAATTGAGTTTAGCTTAATAGCCTACATCTCTAGATCCACTCCAATGGGGATCACTCTTATTAATTTATTGCAAAATTCTTGCAAATCCTTAAGAAGTATTACAAATCATTTTCTCATTCTTTGAATTCTAATGGAAGTATACTCCCAAACTTTAACACAAACTTGAGGATTTAAGAATACTCCTTACGTCTCTACAAACCATTTATATGAAGCTTAACCCTCCAAAAACATCCCAAAACTTGTCTTCATAGAATAACATTGAAAAACCGGCCTTCAAATACAAAATCAATCACTTTATATAGTGCTCAGGCTTTTGGGTGCAATGGTGGGATATTTATCCTTGTACCCCAAATTCTAAGGTTCAAGTCCCTTGGCATTGCTTTTGTGCTAAGGCATATCATTTATCCCATATTTGGGAAGTGGGTGCCTTTTTTAATGTTTAACTACCACATAATTCATTGTAGATAATGCCTATACATAAACATTAGGGTTGTTATTTAGTCTTGGCAAGTGGTGGCATAGAATCTTCATAGAAAACTTGGTATCTGGGTTGTTTTGATGTGGCATGAATAGTTAGTAAGCTCTATATGTGAGACTGGTACGTGGCAAGGTGATAGGTTTGAATGTGGTAAGTTGTATGAAACCTTTGTGACATGGAAAATTCTATGGTCTCGGAATGATATTTAATTATTTACATAAAAATATAGTCAATAGGCGACTATAAAATTTGAGCATGGAATAATAAGTGGTGGCAAGCCACGTGGTGGCTTGAGGACCCACCACATGAACCAATCCCATTCTAATACTTGTTTAGATTCCATTAAATCCATTGATAATAAGGTCCTCTAATGAGACAAAAGTGGAATCCACTAGCTATTGTCCCTGTAGCTAAACTTTTATGCCAATCAAAGATGAATTATAAACCAAACACAATTTTTTTTGTGCATGAACTTGGCATCACATGTTGCTACACCATTGGTCTACTAGAATTATGCCACATCACCATGTGTCACCTTTTGACCTATTTAACCTAGAAAATTCAACACATGGTATCTTATGCATACCAACTCAAAATTGACCCATTCAAATTGCATTAGAAATCTCTCAATGAGCTCTACATTATGCTAGTGATCAATCTTCATTTTGATGACTTCATTTTTTTAAGTAAAACATATATCCTCCTAGATCAATCATCCCCAATAGGAGGTTTTAGACCTCCAAAAGTTTATTAATTGGTAAAGAGGTGAGGGTATTTCTCCCTCTCTCTTCCAACTTCCATCCAATTGGCCTTGTTCAGGTGCATCCCTTTGAGACCAACATGAAGATACTCAATATCTCCGCTTCATGAAGTTTGAATCTTCCTATCAAGAATTGTATCTTACTAAAATTATATTAAATACTTAGGAGCCAAATAATCAATTGAAAAAATGGATACACTCTCATCATGATCTACAATCATCAGAGGCTCATACAATTTTAGATTTTCCACATTCACAACTAAATAAATCTGCATGTAAGATGACAAATCTAATCAAAAAGCATTTTTACCAATCTTTTTCATAATCTATAAAGGACCATACTAGATTGGTTTCAAATTTTTACCTTCACCTATCAGCCTTTCCTTACTAATGTGAAGCCATACTAAATCAGCTATAACAAACTAGTGAATAGCATGATGTTTGTCATGTCTTAAATATAGTTTTCCTAAATTTTTTCTAACTGATCGTAAATAGTTTGGTGTACCTATTATATTTTTTCAATTAAATTATTGGATTTAAAAACATTGTTAAATTCATCAATAGTTGAATCCTATCCATAATAAACATCTAAAGGAGATTTACATAAATATCCATAACAAACTTCAAAAGGAGATTTCATAGCAAAAAAATGAAGTGCACAGTTGCAAGCATGATGAATATAGCATAATGTTCATCCCAAAACTTGGGATGTTTACTGTAATAACCCCTAAACAAATGTACCACTGTGCAGTTCACAACCTTTATTTGACCATCATTCTATAGATGAAATGTAGTGCTCTTATTCAACTTAGTGTCTATTAATTTACATAGTGTTGACTAAAATTCCCTAAGAAACCAAGAATCCCATTAATAAATAATAGAAGTGGGAAAACCAAAATGAACCCATATATTCTGAAAGAACAAGTGTGTCATGCCTTACCCTATAATATTCTTAGTGTAAGGGATCAAAATACACATCTTGCTAAATATATCCACTACCACATACAAGTAATCATGTTTCCTTGATGACATAGGTAAACCTGCTACAGTGTCCATGAAAATACTTTCCCAGGGATGGGTAGGAATAGGTAAGGGAGTGTAAAGTCCCAATTTCCTATTACTAGGTTTGATTGTAGGATAAAGAACACACCCCTTGATATATTTGGCACATTTTATTGCATACAGGGCTAGTAACAATACATTCTTAAATGTGTAACTATTTTAAGAACTCCAAAATGACCAAGAATAAGAGAAGTATGTGCTTCCTTAATCATGTGCACCCTTTCATTTTGACGAATGAAAAGTTTACCTAAATGATACAAGAGTTCATTATACACATGATAGTATCATTATTCTACCTATTTACCACTCATCAGGTCTTTATACACATTCTGAATGTCAAGATCATCATCATAATATTCTTTATAACTTTCATGAGTCGAATAACCATGCTATAAAAGAATAGATACAACTACCATAGGAGGCCTAGAAAGCATGTCAAAAACTTTATTTTGACTACCTTTCTTATACATGATCACAAGATGAAACTGCTATAGGAAACCCATCCAATGAAAATGCCTATACTATTGTAGTGTGGTCTATGATTGGAGATACTAGAGGGGCTAATGATTTGTATGTATCACTATCTCTTTACACATTAAGTAATGTTTCCACTTTTTAACACATTGAACCAATGCATACAATTACTTATCATAAGTTAGATAATTTATTACTACACCTATGAAGGTCTAAAAATGATAGCATACTAGCTTCTTTCCTTGCATTAGGATAGCTCCCATAGAATAATCACTTGCATCTATCTCGATCTGAAATGGCTGCTACAAATCAAGAAGTGCTAAGATAGGAACAATACTAATCTTTGTCTTAAAAGTGTCAAAGGTTCTTTACTTCTTACCTCCCCAGTAAAAGTCTTATTTTAAACTAGTTAAATAATGTAAGGGTGATGTAATAAATGAGAAATTAGAAATGAATTTCCTCCAATATTGTACTGCACTAAGAAAAAATCTAGCCTCAATTAAATTATTAAGTTTAGTCCATTTAATTATAACATCCACTTTTTTAGGATAAATTTTCAACTCACCATGTCCTACAATATAAACCAAGTAAACCAAAGAGGTCTTGCCAAATTCACATTTAGACAATTTCAAATAAAGTTTCTCCATTCTCAATGCATCCATGACTTTCCTAATATGAATAACATGATCTTCCCAACACTAACTGAAGATCAAAATATCATCTAAATAGACTATTAAAAAATCATCACAGAATGGCCTGAAAACATCATTCATCAATCATATGAATGTAACTAGTTCATTACACAACCCAAAAGGCATGACAAGCCATTCAAACAATCCCTATTTTATCTTAAAAGTAGTTTTACAAATATCACCATCATGGATCTTAACCTGACGATAACCAATTTTCAAGTCTAATTTAGTGAAATAAATAGCATTTCTTAACTAATATAATAAATCATCAATATGAGGAAGAGGGTAATGATTATTAATAGTAATTTTGTTCAAAGCATAGAAATTAACACACATTCACCATGTGCAATCTTTTTTTGGCACCAAAAGATAGGTGAACCAAAAGGATATGTACTAGGATTAATAACATCCTTTTCTAAAAGTTCCATTACTTGCTTTTTGATTTCCTCATTTTCCACCACTGATAAGAAATAAATGCCAATGTTAGGGAGAGGAGAATCCTATAACAATTGAATTTCATGTTGAGCTCCCCTTTTAGGGGGAAACCCTTTTGGATCCTTAAACACATCATCATAACTATAAATAATTTAAACCAATTCTTTTTTATGTCTAGGATTACAATTTTCCATATCCTGGGAATATTCTTTTCCCTTAGATTTAATCAACATGAGACAAAAATTATTTATTGAATTGACTAGTCTTTTCATTTTCTCTACTATCACCAATGAAAGACTTGTCTTACTATGATGTGCTCTGACTATATATTTAATGCCATTCTTAACAATCAAGTCCTTATTCTCCTCCCTATATAAGATTGGTTTTCTATCATAAAGATAAGGGATGCCTAAAATAATCTCACATATGTCCAAAGGGATTACATTTAGATCAACCTCATCCATGAACTTAGACGTGATGGAAAACTTCAATCTATGGGTTTTGGTTGGTTGCATATTTGCATCATCACACACCCAACCAAGTGGATAGGGTTTCAAATGGGAATTGGTTTTTATGCCTAACTTTGTAACAATCTCCTCAGAAATCAAGTTTTCTTATGATCCACTATCAAATAAAGTGTCAATATTAGTATGTTTTACAACAACCCTAATGTGGAATAACTCATTTCATTTCTTATCATCATACATAGATTTTTGTTTTGAATAAGAAGCAACATTAGATGACTTAGTACTAGAAATAGAAAGAGAATAATAGTTTTTCATGCTTGTATATGTGATCTTAGTTTCATCCACAAATTTTGAACCTAGACCTGAACCACAATATTAGTTTTCTTTTCTTTCTTCCTAGACCTATTAGGAGGTCTTAACTCAGGATGTAGTTTCCAACACTTAGATTCATCATGATTTTTCTAACAATGAATTCAAATTGGTGTACTTTATTCTTTACGCATAGTAATAGTGGATTTTTGTTTACCCTTTTCAAAACATTGCCCTTTATAATGCTTAACATCAGATTGCATACTTTTAGGAAAATATTCTTTTGTCTATTTTCTTATAGCTTCTAAGTGAATGAATTTAACACATGCTTCATCTAAACTAGTGGGATTGAGAACAAGAACCATGTGTTTCAAGTAAGTATGCAACCCAACTATATACTTAAGCAGTGTTTCTTGTGTATAAAGAGGAATATTCAAAAGTAAAGCCTTTTTTTCCTAAATTTCTGTGTATATTCCTAAACACTTTATCATTTAGTTTATCTAAAAGGTTGCCAATCCATCATGGCTTGCTACATATATCATAAAGGATAAAATTAATTTCTGAGTGTATCAACAAATTCACTCCAAGTAAAAATTGAGTTACCTATATTAAGCTCATTTTCCTTCAACTTACTCTCCCACTAGATGAGAGTTGTGCCTCCCATTCAAAGAGTAGCTATGTGAATTTTAGCCTCATCATATATAATCTTATAGTCCGTATAATATACTTTAATTTTATTTATCTAGTTATAGATCTTTTTTTCATTAACCTCACCATTAAACATTGACAATTCAAACTTAGTATCTAGCTTTATTGAAGCAAGAGATTCACCATCTTTTTTTTCTTTATTGTCATTCAAAGAGGAGAAAGGTTTTTTGGAATTTTTACCACCTTCATCATATTCCATTTTCCTTGATATTTCATGGTAATTCTCATCAACCATATCTCATTTCCAAGAAGGCCTATTGAAAATCTAATTTAGACTCGAAGTCATCTCCCATTTCTGCAGTACATCTTGAGCCAACCTCTAGATTATACTCAGCCAATTATCCTTCACCTCACCTATATCTTGACCTTGTTAACATACACTAGCAATATACATATTTAAATACCAATTCAGATCTCATATCAAAAATTTCATCCGTAATCAATAACAATCAAGTGTCTTAATGGCAAAAAACACACATGAATTATGGATTGAAAACCTTATATTAATGATTTAGTAAAAATTGATATTTTAAATGATTATGATGTTGACCAAATTTAACCCCAAGTAAAATTTTTCTCAACCCCTACTATTTTTCAACTTTTAAGAATATTCCCACATGTCTTGTAGGGTGTCATGTTGATCTATTATCTTACCCATCCCCTTCCTAGTCCTTATTGAAGTCCACCCTCTATGTACTAGGCTAGTCAACTAAATTCAAAGGTTGGTCAATCCTAATAAAAGGTAGTAAAAGGGTAAAACTGTGTTTTAAATGTCTTAAGGTGGTCCTTAATATGTTTTTATATGTTTACAAGTTATAATTTGGCCATAGGTCTTTTCTCATGTGGAAAAAGGGCCTTTTGGTCATCTTTTAGATGATTTAATGACTTGTATGGATTTTAATGCAAGAAAAATGACACCAAGGTGAGTTTCAATGTGGATCATGTCAAGATCATGTAAATAATAGTTATTTTCTAGACCAATAAGTAGTTATGTTTAGTGGATGATTTTTTTTCCTCAAAACTAGGAGCTTTTGGGCACTTGTATGGACTTATCAAGTCCATCATCAGCTAGAAACATGGGAAGAGTAACTATTCACCTCCCATCATCCATTTAAATGCCTATTTTTCAATAATAATGTAAAAAGTTTCATCTACAACAAGTTTTACTCCATTTTCACTTGGTAAACAAAAGAACAACTTCACGTGCTTAGCATGGGCCATACAGGTGGAATTGGGGGGAGTGATTTTGGGGGTGGATAATAATTTAAGTTCAATTATTTTTTATAACAACAACTTGAGACTTGGTGCATCCTCCTTCATGAACAATAAATTTGATTCTAGATAGCTTTTTATGCATGTTCAATCATGAGGGGGTCATTGCTTGAGCTTGTTTCAAAGTTTATTGTTTCGGATTGATGGATTTGTGTATTTTAGGTGTTTCCACATTATTTTAAATATTTTTCCATTCCTCTTCTTTTTTTGGAGAGTTAAATTGTTTGAGAAAGCCTCTTTTAGGCTTGTAAAATGTCTATTTTGCATTCATAATCATCCCAATTACTTTGAAAATGTTTCCTTCACATTGGATATGACGTTTTTATGTTGTTTTGTAAATGATCCTGGTGTATTTTAGGCATTAAATTGTTTAAAATTTCTCTTGAGGTTTTTTGAAAGCATTCGTTGCATGTTTCTTGCCATTTTATGATTTCGTTGTATGTCATTAAAAAAACTCCACGTACAAGAGCATGATGATGTCACAAATGTATGTTTGAAGGTTTGACATAATAATTAGACTCTTGGGACCAATAATGTGCATTGTAGAGTTGATGGAGGCATATAGGTGATATAAACTTGCATATTTAGAGAATAGGCCTAATTCTACCTATATAGATGAGATGATCATCTATAGCTAATGCCATAGACATGCCTTCTGTAGGTGTTCCAATAGATTGGTAAATATAATTTGAGACTCCTTGATATGGGAAGGCATATAAATACCTATTGATCATCCTAGTTTGACAAGAAAAGTGTCAAAGCATCAAATGGGAAGTTGGACTGTGATTAGGCCATATTGAGTTCTTTATCCCTAAAAATGGGAAACAAAGACTTTGATAGTTTTTTAGGACCTCACCAAATTCACTTAAAATGTTATCTAAGATTTTAGTTTAGAAAAATTGGTATCCCTATCCACCTAAAACAAATATTCCAATTTTTAGAAGTAAAGGATGGATGGAGATTGGATTTTTCAAAGCCTAAAAATGGATAAAAACCACTAAAGCAAGGTAATGCTATCTACAAGACATTGATAAAGATGTTAACCTTTCCCTTAATTATGGTGTTATAGGATATGATATCAAGTTGAATGATGATAATGGCTTAAATGATGCTTGAAAGATAAGAGGGCATGAGAGAAAGATAAATCTAATGTCTTAAATCTCAATGCATACTCCTTTGTCCGTACATAGGACTGTGAGGAATGATCTATAGGTAGAAAGGTTAAAGTTTTTGAAATAGGCTGAATATGAATGAGATGAGGAAAGTTTATGATTTGAATAAAAATAAATAGATACATGACATTATAGGCAGCATGATCAAGTCCATCTTGACCTAGAATACACCTATAGGCCTAAAATGAATGAAAAATAGCCACCTACAATTGAGCAGGTAGTGGAATGAGGATTTTGGCATTTGGAAAAGTGTTAAATCACTTTAGGGTTGATAAGGTCACAATTTTAAAACATAATTACTTGGGGGATCTAAATATGTTGTCAAGTCATCAATAAAGATCAACTTTATGCCATTCTCACCCTAAAATAACCTATAGGTAGGGTCCTTAGACTATTTCAATCCATGAAGGACAGTAAGCAATTGGAAGGCTTAAAAATGCTAAAATGATAGGTAAGTAGAATGATTAAAATTTGAACAATGAGTTAGGTCAAAAAGGACTATATAATGTTTTGAAACCTTGGTCAGAATCTCCAAAGAAAGGCACATAAAATGTGATACCCTGATCACTATCACAAATACACAGAGTCATAAGCAAGAGAGGGACATAACGGGCATTTGGTGCCCAAGGAAGGAATAAAGAGTTTAAAATAGCATAATTTGGATTTATCATGATAAAATTAAGGAAATTATATTTAAAAAACATCCTTAACCCACCCAATACCATTTTCTCATAGCAAAATTAATTTATTCTGTATAGGCAGGGTAGGGAAAGCCTTGTTTCAAGAAGTGAGATTGGAGATTCCACTTAGGAGAGAGGTTTTGAGTGGATCCCTAGGTTTAAAAATCATTAAATTAGTGTAAGGAACATTCATGAACAACTTGTATGAATCAAAGATTGTAGAGGAAACCATAGTTGGTATGGTGAATCCCTTATAAAATTAGAATAAAATTTTATTTTTAACATTGAATAAAATTTTAATTCTATCTTTTTAATTTTTTTTCTAAGTATGTGAGTGATGTATAGTGGAGCTAAGTGATAGTATCATCTTTACTTCCTTTATCCTTCATGTTTAAGCAAGAGTTCTGATGTTAACAAGTCATGTGAAGTGTGTTTAATGTACTAAGATCTCTTTCAAGTATAAAATTGTCTATATGGTGTGAAATATACCCCTAGGTCAAATATTTTTTTGATTGTCTCAAGTATGCTACCTTCACATTGAAACACTATATTAGGATCCTTCAATGAATAGAATTGGTCTTGGAAAGAATTATTGATTAGTAGAAGTATGATAGTTTGTGGGATATATCTTGATGTATCACCTCTCTAGTATAGTTTTAATGTTATTCAAACTCTTAACTCTTTTCATGAACAAGCATTAGATTAGGTGATAAGCACTTATGAGAGATGATTAAATGTTGCATCAAATTATAGGAGTTTAATAGAGTGTCCTAGGGTACACAATTTTATTAAAACATACAGAATTTAAAAAAAACTGACATGGGCTGAAACTTTAAAGTGCAAACAAAGACAAATTGATAGAAAATACTAAACACGATTTGACAATTGAGTTTGGCTTAATAACCTACATCTTTGAATCCACTCCAATGGGGATCACTCCTATTAGTTTGTTGGAAAATGCTTATAGATCATTAATAAGTCTTACAAATCATCTTTTTGATCTTTTAATTATGATGGAAGTATACTCTCAAACTTTAACACAATCTTGAGGCTCTCAAAATACTCCTTAAGTCTCTACAAACCCTTTATACAAAGCTTAGCCCTCAGTAGACTTCACAAAACTTATCTTCACGAAATAACAATGAAAAAACTACCTTAAAATATAAACTGAAGCACTTTATATAGTGTTCAAGCTCCTAGGTGCAATGGTGCGAGCTTTATCCTTTTACCCCAAATGACAACATTCCAATCCTTTGGTATTGCATTTAGGCTAAGGCATATCATTTATCCCACATTTGGGAAGTGGGTGGCTTTTTTAATGTTTAACTACCATAAAATTCATTGTAGATAATGCCTATACATAAGCATTGGGATTGTTATTCAGTATTGACAAGTGGTGGCATGGAATCTTCATTACAAACTTGGTATGTGGGTTGTTTTGATGTGGCATGAAAATTCAGTAAGCTTGACATGTGAACCTGGTACATGGCAAGGTGGTAGGTTGGAATGTGGTCGGTTGTATGGAAACTTTTTGGAATGGAACATTTGATGGTCTTGACATGATAATTAATTAATTACATAAAAATATAGTCAATAATTGACTATAAAATTTGAGCATGGAATAATAAGTGGTGGCAAGCCACATGGTTGCTTGAGGATCCACCATGTTGACCACTCCAATTTTGACACTTATCAACATTACATTAACTCTATTGATGATAGGGTCCCCTTTCGAGATAAAAATGGACTCCATTAACTATGGTCCTTGTAGCTGGCATTTTACACTGATTAAAGATGAATTATAAACCAAATCCAATTTTTTTGTGCATGAATTCTTTGCCACATGTTGCTTTACCATTGGTCCACTAGAATTATGTGACATAAAGTTATGTCTCCTTTTGACATACATGCTCAAAATCAACCCATTCAAATTATTCCAAAAATCTCTCGATGACCTCTACATTGTGCCAATGATGAATCTATTTTTGGAGAAAAACATAGATCCTCATGGATCAGTTAGAGAAAGAATCATGTATTAGTAGAAAGCTATTTTGGTCTAATTACATTAGTTAGATAATTGGGGAGTGAAGAGAAAGGTATGAGAGTTTTTAAAAGGGTAATAAGACATGAAAAACATCATAATAACATGTTTAATATGTCATAAATATCTGACAATGATGCTGAAGGTACTCAGTAAGTTTTTTTATTGATTTAAGGTATGATTAGGCCTAGTTTGTCGAGATTACCTAGAGTGAATAAGTGGATTGAATAAATGTTAGAAGAGTAATACACATGTTATGTATGAATTATATTCATGATGTTTCAAGACTATATTTACATCTAATAAGATTAGTGTGTGAAGGAAGATTGGATTCAAGATCATGAGCTTTTGTATGAGAGGTGTTTAAGTAAAGAAGAGAAAGTGTTTTTGGAGGCAAATTTGAGTTTTTATGAACTACCATCAATTATATGAGGTAGAGAGTTATATTTTTAGGTGTTAGAGAAGGATAAGTCCATCATCAAGTATGTTATAAATTAGAGCAAAGGTGGAGATCAATTTGGAGGTGATTTAGTTGGTACTTAATCATCTAGGGGTTATAGCCTCTTTGGTAGTTGGTGATAGCTAAAGGTCTAGTGGGTGATTTACCAAATTGACGGGTGGGTAATACTTGATCAATTTTTTTTGGTATAAATTGAATAAATACCATTATAGGATAGTATTCTAAATATTGTTTCAGTGGGTTTTCCCCCTGTGAGGGTTTCCCACATAATTCATGTGTTATGTGCTTTGATCTTGCATTATTTTCTTTCTTCATTATAATGAATGGTTTATATGCCTCATGAATTATTATGTTGAATGGTTAATAGTTTGAAGAATTGTAATTGAATTTTATTTGATTGCATCACAGATTCACTCCTCCCTCCCAATAATTGTGCTTCCAACATCCTTCTCTTTCTTGTCTTCTTACCATACTTATAAATAAAAAACAAAATAAAAATTCCTCCATAGGATTATACTTTATATGATAATTATTGATGTGGTGGTAATAATATATCAAATAAATCCTCAACTAAATGCTTAAATCAATAGGGAAGAATAGGAAATATTAACATATGGAATTCCTCACAATGTATGCTTCATATTCATCAAAATGATATTATAATATTTCTTCACTACCACCACTCTTCAATACCTTAAAAAAATAATACATTAACTTTCTTAAAACTTGATTTTAAATAAATACATATGAAAATACAATGAAGGATTATCATCCTTATAAAGAAACTCTAAAACCTTAAAATCTACTATTGAAGAAAAATGCATCCACCTTCCATAAGATGGAAAAAAGAGAAAGAAAATAAAATGCAAGGAATGATACACCATTATTTCACTTGGGCTCATTATGAATTGAAGATATACATCAATATTTAAATTTTTTCTCCACCCTTTCAAGTTTATTACAAAAGATAAAGGCGATTGCAATTAGGAATAGTTCACCTTGTCTCCCCATCATCACAAACCTCCAAAAATTGATTGATTTTATTTTTGATCATATTTTATCATCTCCTCATGAAAATTTAGACCCACACCAAATATTCAACCTATAATAGTATCCATCAAGAAAATTAAAAATCTATAATCATGCCAATTATGCATAGTAACAATCTATAATAGTGCCAATAGTGCAAATCAAGAATATAGTCAAATAGTAACCATCAAAACACCTCACTAAATGGAATAATGGAACCACATCATCAACACACATCACCAATTAAATATTAAGAAACATCATCAATGGAATATTAGAATCTAGACATATCATCAATGGAATATTGGTGCCTCATCAATATGGATAGTCAAATTTGAATGGTTACAAGTAGAAAAGATTAAAATCTATAATTCCATTCTATATTATTTAATATGTTTCAAAAATACACATAATTTGGATATCTACATGAAATGCAATCCCTCATATTAATACTTGAATGTAGAAAATGTTTTGAAATTTTGTCGAGAGTTATTGAGACATTGTGACACAAAATATAATACCCATTTTAAGGGAATTCGGTATTCAGTAAAGTACAATTGGTTTTTGGGTGAAACATCCAAAAAATATGTATTTTTTTGCATCATCATATAAGTGCACACATGCCAAATATAATTTTAGGTATGGGTGTAGAAATAATAGAAGTTTTGTACCTTCATGCACTATGTGTAGAGATATTAGAAGTAAATCCTAATAGTTTCAAATGTTATAGGGATATAAGTTCTGTAGTAATATTTAAATAGGTATAAAATTATTGTTTCTAACTTGATCAATTAACGAAGTACATATAGGGAATTTATAGATGTAATGATAGATTTTGTGAAAAACAAGATAGAATAATTATCTAATTAAATCATCATTATCTTTATTTGTAGTTTAAAAATTAAGTTATTAAAATTTCAATTATCCTTTGTAAACTAAAATTAGTATGTTTATGTCTATACTTCACATAATCTTAATTCATGCATAGTTTCCATTTTTAATTTATCTTTTAGATGTAAAATAAGTAAAACATTTTGGTTAACCAATATTTTTGTTTGACCATGAAAATACTAGGTTTACTTGTACATTAAAAATTCTCTTTTATATTAGAGATTCAAAATTTTAACATGTTAGGATTTGAATTTTAAGTCAAAAATATAGTTTTTCCTTGTTATATGAATAAATTTACTTTTTTCCTTAATCGTAAGTTTTTTTGGTGCTTGGATGAGTATAATCCATGCCATTTAATAAAGTGTTATCCACTATATCTACATGGTTGATTGATAGATCAAATGGTATCCCAATTGACAATATTCATGATCATTACAATGAATCATGTGTTTTTCATGTTGATTCTTATCTCGATACAAACATTATTAGTGAATAAATAGTTGTGAATGTGATATTTTTTAATGATGATATGATAAACTTTTAAAATTATTAAGAAGATCATAGTGATCATAATTATGAATATCATGATAAAATCCATATTGAGAAGAGTAATGAAACAAATCCTACACATGTATAATAACTCTGCATTTATTTAAAAATATTTAATAAAAAAAGTGAGGACATACATGTTATTTAAAATGTTATATTAGAGGCTAAAAATATAAATAAAATTATGGAATCCACTTACAACGGACTGTATGACGAAAATTTTCATGACAAAAAACCATAATTTATAGGATTATATCTTACATTAGGAATTCAACATGTTATTAATAGTAGTGTTATTTATATATTTACACCTATTATTACACAAGTGATGCATACAATGGGGACACCATTGTTTATTGTTCATATATCTATGTGTATTCCAATATTGCACACACTCTCCTATGTGCATCCTATGACTCAAACTCATGTTACATAATATATTATTAATTTATCTAATATCGATCTACTAATATTACAAACAAAACACTAATATAATAAGTTTTAAATCCTCAAACCACGTTTTCTCAAAAATAAAAAGTTTTAATAAACTAAAAAATAGCATGATCTCACAAGGATTATTAAATAATCCTTTGGCCAAATATATGTAAATCTATCCCTTATGTACATCTTGTTTTCCTATTCTTATTATAAAATATGATGTAAATGTATCCAAAAAAAATATCTTACATAATTTGAAGTAACATATGTGTATTATTCATCCAGTCATAAGTAATTAAAAACAAAAATCATAATATCCCTCATATTATTCCTTTCCATGTTTTTATGACATACCTATTCAATCAATACCCAATTTCAATCCTTTTCCTAATAAATTATTTTCTCATTTCACTATTAACATTAGTGAGAAGGTTTGTTATTTTAAACTTTCACAAAAAAAATAAAGACATAATGATTCCATTAGTAATTATGTAGTTTTCTAAATTATATATTTTTCATAAAAAATACTATAGACAAAAAATACTTATGTAGTATTCTTATACTAAACTTAATTACACACATCCATGAATCTATTATGTTCAAACATTTTTTTATTACATCACATGGTCAAATAAAATGAGGTCAATATTCTGACCATGAATAAACTAATCTATACAAACAATCTTCAACATATTCAAATGATAAATTTCAAAGCAAAAAACCTTAAAAATCTAAAAGTAATGATAATATTCAATATTTAATCGACATTAATGTTACTTCATTCCCAACTAAAAAGCTTATCCTTTATTCTCATGCACAAATGCCATTTAAAATTTTATTATAACATCTTTCTATGGTGGATTAAAAATTACTTAACTAAAACCTTGTATCTCTCTCTCTCCACCTATGCATAATTATATATATATATATATATATATATATATATATATATATATAAAATTATGCATAGGTGGATTATAACATCTTTCTATGGTGGATTAAAAATTACTTAACTAAAACCTTGTATCTCTCTCTCTCCACCTATGCATAATTATATATATATATATATATATATATATATATATATATATATATATATATATATATATATATATATATATATATATATAACATAATTCATAATAACAATATTGAACTTAATGACAATCATTAACCTACTAATTATTAAGTTTCAAAATTTAACATAATGATTAGTATGTTTACTAATCCATTTCTAAATTAGGATGAATAATGAACCAAGGATAATCATGAGATACATATTACTTACAATCTAGATCAACATATATCTACTATTATCCTATAACTAATGAGGCTCCTCCTATAGATAATTTTATTGATACATTTATAGATACATATATACAATGACCTATGATTAAATTATATGACCATGAAATTATTGATGTTAATTATAGTAGTGACCTTTATTCATATATACTTTCATTAAATCACATTTGATATAGAGTATTACGGTGAAACGTTGGTCATGTGAAAACATAAGAACTATTGAAAAACTTATGTGTCTTGGGTAAAATAGTCATAGTAAAATTATTTGAAGGAAAATGTCAAACACTTATTTCATTTAATACATTACCATTTAATGTATGACTTACATTGATATCTAATAGGCTATTAATTTTCTCGAACACTATCAAATTTGGCATGATAGTAAGACAAACATTGATATTTAGGATATGTTCAATCTCATATTTTTAAATCAATGCCTTAAGTATATCCATAATAATAAAATTTTACATTTCAATATGTTCTATTTAATTACCATATGCAATTAGAGATATTTCCTTTTTTCATTCCATAAGATCCTATTTTACAACCTACACAGTTTCAATCCTTACAAACAATTACTATTTAATTTCAATGACAAGTAATTGATTTTTATACGCTATAGATAATAAAAAATGGGATTCCAATTTTTTACCACATAAAAAAGCTAATTTGACCTAAAACGCAAGTTACAAGTTTTATTCAATGATTAGTTTACATAGAACTAATTTATTCACATAGAAACTAGTTTAGTGGCAACATTAATCCAATCATCCTTAACCATTATATTTTATAAGACTAACCCATGGTTTATTAGTTTTGACTAGACCCATAGTCTATGGTTGATTAAGCATGTTGGATTTTCATTAAAGTAGGATGGCCAACCATATTATTTGTTTTTTTCCTCAATTGACATATGCCAACATGCGCGCACACACACACACACACACACACACACACACACACACACACACACACACACACACACACGTGTGTGTGTGTGTGTGTGTGTGTGTGTGTGTGTGTGTGTGTGTGTGTGTGTGTGTGTGTGTGTGTGTGTGTGTGTGTGTGTGTGTGTGTGTGTGTATTTGTCTGTGTTTTATTTTTGTTCTATTTTGGTGGTTTTTGTGGTGACCATTATGTAGATGTTCTCCATTACCCAAATAACAAGTTTTAGTGGACAACTTGTCCAAATTAATTGCTAGCAAGGTGGTTTAAATTTTATCTATGGTTTTTTTTTTTATGCAAGACATTATGGGATTGTGGAATGTGATGATATTTACCCAAAATATTTGATATAACAATTATCTTAGGGACATGAAAATGGTTGAGCATTTAGCTTGGCAGAAATTCCTCTTCAAAAGAAAGAATGGTTAAGAGAGTTGTAAAGTGAAAATAAAGGCGTGTTCAACATAAATCTGATTATAGTTTCATTATGTTGGTAGGGTATAGCTATACTTGATCAAATAAACTACTCCAAACGTAACACTCTAGATCTTGATGAGTAATGTTTTTACTTAGATATTCGTCTTTTCTTTCTTTTTTTAATATATATATATATATATATATATATATATATATATATATGTATATATATATATATATGTATATATATATATATATGTATGTATATATATGTATGTATATATATATATATATATATATATATATATATATGTATGTATATATATATATATATATATATATATGTATGTATATATATATATATATATATATATATATATATATATATATATATATATATATATATATATATATATATATATATACATACATATATATATATATATATTAATGTATCTTTGAGCCTTACATGTGGAATAAATAAGGTAACTTATACATTTTATTATATATGCTTGCTCATATTTTCCAAGGTGAGTCAAAAAAAATAGTTTTTGCACATGAAGGAAAGAGCATCAATAATGGGAGACTATATATATATATATATATATATATATATATATATATATATATATATATATATATATATATATATATATATATATATATATATGTATCTTTGAGCCTTACATGTGGAATAAATAAGGTAACTTATACATTTTATTATATATGCTTGCTCATATTTTCCAAGGTGAGTCAAAAAAAATAGTTTTTGCACATGAAGGAAAGAGCATCAATAATGGGAGACTAATAAAATTGAAATGAAATTTGAAAGAGTGGGGTAAGGATTCCTCACTACTTGAGTTTCTAAAATTCAAGTTTAATATCTATTGGAACCTAAAAAGAGTGTTGTCGAAGGTTTGATCAAATTCAAACCTAAACATGGTAATTTATAAAATATGATCATATTAAGATGGGTTTCCCATTTGGGTGATAGAATCTAAATATTCATACTATTTTTATAGATTTTATGGGACACAAAACCCTTACAATTTTGGTGTGTCATCATTATATTTAACATGTTTATCAGCCAACCCAGTTGATAAAATAATAAACTATCAAATATGAGTAATTTTTGAAATGTTAAGGCCTAAGAATTGTTAGTTTATGTTGTATGAGATAAAACAACAATTATTTTTTTCAAAATTAAATTTCAATTAATAATTTGAACCAATATTTATAAAAATGACCATTTAAAAAGTGGCATTTCATTTCAAATTCCTATGAATTCATTATATTCATTTTAATTTGGAAAAATTTCTTCCTAAATGATCTTGGGAGCCTAATTGTTCATCTGTAGATCCAGGATTGGTGACCTTTGGAGATAGTAATATTAATATTTTTGCTATAAATTTTGATATATTTTGGTGAATCAATTTAGTTCTTGGTTGTTTCTCAAGATTAAAATGTTTAAATACATGTCTTGGAAGGCAAATTATAGGATGAGAAAATCAGAAATAAGATCAAAGAATTAAAAAAACAAGAGATCAAACCAAGAAGGACTACATAGTTGAGTTGAGTTCAATAGTAATGAATACAAAACTGAGATATCCAAGGTTAGTAGTATTCTTTACTTGAGAAAAATTTTAATTGAATAGTGTATAGGTCATTATGACTATACAAGGTTATTTTCCTTGTAATGTCAACACGCATAAATACTTATAAACTATAGAACATAGTGGAGATGAGGAAGAATGGATTTGATATTATTAGATTTTTATCACGTTATGTGATTGGTTTCTTTGATTTTATATTATGTTACTTACAACTAGGCTAATAACCAAACATCAAGAGAGATTGAGAATAAGCCCTAAATGCTAAATAACTTCACATTTGATATTGCACATCTATTGAATAATTTTAATTATAGTCATTTATAGAATATTAACATGTTTATAATGTAAATATGTTATTTTATATGTTTTGTGTGTCAGTGATAAGATTTTTTAATACATATTAAAATAAAATTTTAGGTTTTTCTAAATGTCATAAAACTTGAGGGCAATAACTTGTCTTGAAAGTGTCCATGTTGATGAAAATTTGAGTGGAGTATCCACGTAGTTTATAGTTGACATTGGTATCATATAGGTTATCCATTTTTCGACAAAAGGTTTATCACATATTTATTAGGATGTTAGTTTTGTTTATGTTATTTTTTTGTTATTGTGGTGACCATTATGAAGATATTCCACACTACCTGAATAATAAGTTCTAGTGAACATATTATCTTAATTCATTAGTAGAAAGCTGTTTTATATTTAAATTATTAGTGTTTATGATGTGATGGTATTAGACATTTTTTTTTATGGATGAACCATCTAAGGGACATGAAAAATAATGAGAATTCAGCTTGAAAGAGATTATTCTTCCAAATAAAAATAGTTAAGAGACTTACAAAGTGTAGAGAAAGACATGTTTAACATAGATTTGAACATAGTTTCCTTATAACAATAGGATATGGTTGTACTTGAAGAAATAAAATACTTGAAAGGTAACACTATGAAGATTGAGGAATATTGTTTATAGATGGAAATGAATCATTTGATTTTTATTTTAAAACTAATGTTTCTTTGAGCCTGCCATGTAGAACAAGGAAGATAATTTATATCTTTTGTTGTATATCCTTGCTCATATTTTCCAATAGGAGTGGGGAAATGTTATTTGTATAGATGAAGGAAATAACATCTAGAATGGGAGATTAAGGAAATACAAATTGCATTAAAATGAGTGGGATAAGGAGTCCTCACCACTTGAGTTTATAAAATTATGGTGCTAAAAACCTTCAAATTAGAGAGTTGAAAATGGTATTCCCCAAAATAGGAAAAAGGTTGAGCATTCAGCTTGGAAAGAATTCCTCTTCAAAGGAAATAATGGTTAAGAGTGTTATAAAGTGAAAATAATGACATGTTTAACATAAATTTGAGAATAATTTCATTGTGTTGGTAGCGTATAGCTATAATCGATCAAATATAATACTCCAAAGGTAAAACTCTAGAGCTTGAGGAATAATGTTTTTAAATATATATTACTCATTTTATTTTTGTTTTAAAATTAATTTATATTTGAGCTTACATGTGGAATAAAGAATGTAATTTATACATTTTATTGTATATGCTAGCTCATATTTTCCAAGTTGAGTCAGACAAATTAGTTTTTGCAAATGAAGGAAAGAGCATCAAGAGTGGGAGACCAATAAAATTGAAATAAAATTTGAAAGAGTGGGGTAAGGAATCCTCACCACTTGAGTTTATAAATCTCATGTTTAATATCTATTGGAACCTAAAAGGATATTGTCTAAGATCTAATCAAACTCAAACATAAACATGGTACTTTATAAAATATGATCATATTAAGATGGGTTTCTCATTTAGATGATAGAAGCAAATATTCGTATTATTTTTATAGAGTTTGTGGGACATAGAACTATTAAAATTTTGGTGTGTCATCATAAATTTTAGCATGTTTATCATCCAAATCCATTAATAAAACAATCAACTATCAAATATTAGTAATATATGAAATATTAAGACCTAAGAATTGTTAGTTTGTGTTGTATGGGATAAAACAACAATTGTTTTAAAAAAAAAAATTAAATTTCAGAGATTACTTTTGAGCCAATATTTAGAAAACTGACCATTAAAAAATTGGCATGTCTTTTGGAAGTCATATGAAATCATTATAGTCATTTTAATTTGGAAAAACTTCTTCATAAATGATCTTGGGAGCCTAATTATTTATCTATAGATCTATGATTGGTGACCTTTGGAGATAGGAATATGAAGTCTTGTCTATACAGTTTGATTTACTTTGGTGAATCAATTTAGTTATTTGTGGTTTCTAAGGATGAAAATCATTAAATACATGTCTTGGAAGCAGATTACAAGATGAGAAAATCATAAATTAGAAATAAGATCAGAGAACAAACAAAACAAGAGATCCATCCAAGAAGGACAACATAGTTGAGTTGAGTTTAGTAGTACTAAACACAAAATCGAGATAGATGAGGTTAGTAGTACTCTTTACTTGTGAGTAAAACATTAAATTTAATATTGTCTATGTCATTATGATTATATGAGGTTATTTTCCTTGTAATGTTAACATTCATAAATACTTATAAACTATAGAACATAATGGAGATGAGGAAGCATGGCTTTGATATTATTATATTTTTATCACATTGATTTTATCTAAAGTGTGTTATATGTATCTCTATTTTTGGTTACTATGATTGGTTGCTTTTCTTTAATATTTACATTACTTACAAATAGGATAATAACCAAACATTTAAGGGAGCTCGAGAATCAGCCCTAAATGATAAATAACATCACATCTAATATTTCACATATATTAAAGAATATTAATTATAGTCATGTATAGATTATTAACATTTTTAGAGTGTAAATATGTTATTTTATATGTTTTGTGTGTTAGTGACAATATATTAAATACATATTAAAACAACATTTTAGGTGTTTTTATATGTTGTAAAACTTGAGGGAAATAACTTGACTTGAAAGTGTCCATGTTGGTGAAACTTTGAGTGGAATATCCACTTAGTTTATAGTTGATATTGGTATCATATAGGTTATCCATTTTTACATAAAAGGTTTTATCACATATTTATTTAGATGCTAGTTTTGTTTGTGTTCCTTTTTTGTTATTGTGGCGACCATTATGAAGATGTTCCACACTACTTGAATAACAAGTGATAGAGGACATATTGTCTTAATTCATTAGTAGAAAGGTGGTTTATATTTAAATTATTGGTGTTTATGATGTGATGGTATTAGCCATTTGTTTTTATCAACAAACCATCTAAGAGACTTGAAAAAGGCTGAGCATTCATCTTGGAAGAAATTATTCTTCCAAAGAAAAATAGTTAAGAGAATTACAAAGTGTAGAGAAAGACATGTTCAACATAGATTTGAGTAGAGTTTCCTTATAACAATAGCATATGGTTATACTTGAAGAATAAAATACTCGAAAGGTAACACTAAGAAGGTTGAGGATGACTATTTTTTCATAAAAATGCCTCATTTGATTTTTATTTTAAAACTAATGTTTCTTTGAGACTTCCATGTCGAACAAGGAAGATAATTTATATCTTTTGTTGTATATCCTTACTAATATATTCCAATAGGAGTGGGAAAATTTTGTTTTTATAGATAAAGGAAATAACATCTAGAATGGGAGATTAAGGAAATATAAATTGCATTCAAAGGAGTGGGATAAGGAGTCCTCACCACTTGAGTTTATAAAATTGTGGTGATAAAAACCATAAAATTGGAGAGTTGAAAATTGTATTCTCCATTATCTAATTAAATTATAACCTAAGCATGGTATTGTCTAAAATATGATTAAATTGGAACACGAAATGGGTATTATGTAAGAGAATGATAAGATTTGATTATGACTTCTGTTATATAAGGTAAATATTCATCTTCTATTTAAAGATTCTTTTTAAACCTAAAATCCATAGGTGATTATAAATTGTATCATGTTTATCATTCAACTAAACTAGTAAAAAACCCAATTATTAATTATGTGTAATTTGTGAAATAATAAGACATAGGAATTGCTAATTTCTATTGTATACATAAAACAACCTATATTTTTTTAAAAAGTAATATTTAATTAAATATTTGGATTCATTGTGAAAAAATACATAGGTTATACAAATGTCATGTAATTTCATGATTGTATACAAAATGTTTTTCCATTTGTAGTTGGTAAAATTTCTTCCTACGCAATCTAGGCAACTCAGTTGTTCATCTCAAAAGTTAGGATTGATGACCTCTTTAGTAAGGAATATGAAGATTTATTTTGACATTTGGATTCACTTTGGATAATTAGTAGAATTTTTCATAGTTTATAAGGTAGAAAAAGGTTTGATGGAAATATTGTCACTGATGTTAAAGATCTAGCATTATTGGTGATAAAGGCGTCATTGCATTTAATTATGTTTTTAATAGTCATATCTTGGCGAATGTGTGTTAATATTTATTTAATATTAGTTATTATATTTCTTGTTTCATAAAGTCAAAATAAGGGCCCATAGAAAATTCAAAGAGTCATGGGGTAAAGACAAAAGAAGAATGGGACAAATTTTCCCATAAAGAGTCATCTTAAAGAATTCCAAGATTCACCAAGTGAAGACAAAAGATGAAGGGAAAAATTTCTCATGAAGGGACACATAGAGGAATATGAAAAGTCACCAAGATAAAGACAAAATAGGAAAGGATGATTTTGCTTATGAAGGGTCACCATATGACTTTTCAAATGCAAGGATATGAAGGGTCATGCAAGTTTGGCACCATTTTCCATGAGGATTGAATGGTCACAAAGGGTGAATGCCAAAGGTCATTTGGAAAGCTATAAATAAAGGCTTGATAAGCCATTTGTAATATGGAAGAGAGAGTATGATTTGTAATTGGTATATCTAGCTTAGAAGAGCAAAGGAGAGAAAAAAAGAGATGTTATAATGTGCTATCATTTGTTGAAAAAGCAACATTGAGAGATAGTTGTGTGGTATACACAAAAGGGGTTGGTGCTCTCATGGGTTGGTGCTTAGGAATAGTTGCTATGTTGGTACTCAATAAAGGGGTTGGTACTCTTGTGCATTGGTGCTCATGAATAGTTACTATGTTGGTACTCAGCAAAGGGGTTGGTGCTCCTGCAAGTTGGTGCGAATTCATATATTTGATATTTTTCTCCATGGTTTTTTCCACATTGGGTTTCCAAGTAAACATCTACTCTCTCTCTCTCTCTCTCTCTCTCTCTCTCTCTCTCTCTCTCTCTCTCTCTCTCTCTCTCTCTCTCTCTCTCTCTCTCTCTCTCGTGTGGTGCAAATTATTATTTCAATTTTATTGCATATCTTAAATGTATGATTGAGTGGACAAAGAAAATAAATCAGATTAAATAAGAGATATACAATATACTAACTCACCCACCCCCCTGTCTGAGTATATTTTATGATTAATAATTGGTATAAGAGTAGGTTCCTTTTGAATAAGTTTTACAACTTACAAGAAAATTAGCGAATCACAATCACTGAATCACATGAAGGATTTTCTAAAAATAAGGCCCCTTTGTTTGATGGGATCAATTATGGATTTTGGAGCATAAGGATGAAGACTTATTTGATTTCCCTTAGATTTGACATATGACAAGAAGTGGTGGAGGATATGAAGAGACACAAACACTTGTAACTACTCCAACAGAAAAGAAGACAAGTGAAAATAATGCTAAAGCTTTAAATGCTATTTTATGTGGTTTATGTGAATAAAAATTTGTTAAAGTTATGAAATGTAAATCTGCTCATGAAACTTGGGTAAAACCAGAGAATATTTACAAAGGTGATGGAAATATTTAGTAAGCTAAGCTTCAAACATTCAAAAGATAGTTTGAGAGTTTAAAGATGGAAGAAGAAGAAAATATAACAAGTTATCTTTTACAGGTTGATCATTTAGTTAATCAAATTTAAGGTCTTGGAGAAAATTTGGAAGGATCAACTGTGGTTCAATTTTTTTTGAGATCTCTACCATTGAGATATGATGCAAAAATTTTAGAAATTGAAGAGATGAAGAATTTAGCCAAGCTAAAGATGGATGAGCTTCATGGTATTCTCAAAACAAATGAGATACAAATTGAACAAGATAAACTATCAAAAAGAGAAGCAAATTTTAAGACATTAAAGAAAGAGAAGGATAAGATTCAAGAATCAAGTGATAGTTCTAAAGATGACGAAGATGACAATGGAGCTCTTTTCATTCACAAGCTAAAAAATGGCACAGGTAAATATCAAAGAAAATTACCTTTTAAATGTTTTAATTGTGGAAATATTAGACATTTTTTAGATAAATACCCAAATAAGGGTAATGATGATAATGAATAAGGAAAGTCTACATACAAGAAGAATTTCAAAGGTAAATTCAAGAAGTGATTCAAGAAGAAGAGGTTGTATTCTAAAGATCCTAGATCAATTGAAGATAGTGGAGTCAGTGATTCAGAAGAAGAAGAGATTATATTCATGGCCATACATGAAGATGCCTCTGCAAGCAAAAGTATAGATGATCAAGAAGAATAATAGGATGAAGTTGAAGTGAATCTATAAGGAGAACTCATTTGTGCCTTAGAAGAGTTAGAAGCTGTTGAGAAGAAGAATCAAAGATTGAAGCACCAGATCAAGAAAAATGAAAAGGAGTCAAAGAAAATAATTGATGACATAACAACAAACTTTGAAAAATATCTAATAGCACAATTGAAAAAATTAATAAAAGAATGTGAAAGGTATGTTAATTGAAATTGCCTCTTTAAAAGAAGATATTGAGAAAGCAGTCAATGACAAAGTAGTTAGTAATTCAAAATTTGAGGATAACACTAACATGTTGAATAAGATATTATAAAGCCAAAAGGCAATATCAGATAAGACAAGTATCATATTTGAAAATAAAAAGAGCTATATTGAAGCTCTTTCAAAAGAGGAAACAAAAAGGGAAGAAGTGAATAACACAGAGGACATCTCAAACAAGGAAGGTTGGAAGGAACAAAGTTACAAAATACAATCAAGATAGAGATACACAAACATGTTCTATTTTCATGGTTATTATTTTTATTGTAATGGATATGGTCACAAGAAAATAGAATGTCAGAAAAGAGCTAACAATATTAGAAATAAAGAGAAGGGAACTCATGCAGAAGCTAAAACTCTTTTATTCCTATATCAAGCTTTGATGAAGAGGCCATAATATGTTACAAGTGCAATAATTTTGGATACATAGCCTAGTATTATAAAAGCATGTTTGAGTCAATCAAGAAGGACCAAAGTTTCAAGGTTCCACTCATCAAGAATAAGGTTCAGACATGTTCATGGTAGAAGAAACAACTTAAAGATTCTATGTTGGTTTAGATAGCTTTTCATATAAGAAATGAATAACAACCATGGTTCATTGATAGAAGATTTTTGAGGCACATGAAAGGAGACAAGAGTAAGTTCATAAATCTAAAGAAGATCAAGAGTGGCATAGTAAAATTTATAGATAAAACCACTACCAAGATAGCCAAAAAAGGTACTTTGAGTTTGGATAATGGTTGAACCAAGACTAAGAATGTATTTTATGTAAGAGGTCTTAAACATAATCTATTGAGTGTAAGTCAAATATGTGATTAGGGATACACATTAAAGTTTTATGTAGAAGGCTATGAGATTAAAAGAAAAGATTCAAATGAGTTGATTACAAATGCTTGAAGGACAAACAATAATTTATATGTATTATCAGATATTTTCACAAAGTCACGATCAAAGGACACATTTAAGGATCTATAAGAGGAGTTGGGAGTAATTCATTTTACTTCCTACCATTGAGGTTTAGCATCAGTTGAGGGGGAGCTAAGTGTTAGCTCGAAGTAGGCCCTTTTCCATTGATGTCAAAGGGGTAGAATAATAGGTACAGGGAATATGTACAAGTTGCTATAGTAAGGCGGAGTTATTTTATGTTTTTCAGATGATAGTATGTGGAGGTTTTAGGATCTAGTAGTTTTATTTTGAGGATTTCCATGAATGACAAAGGTGGAGATTATTGGAAATATTTTCATTGATGTCAAAGGTATAGCATTATTGGTGATAAAGGCCCCATTGCATTTAATGATGTTTTTAATAGTCATATCTTGGCTAATGTGTGTTAAAATTTATTTAATATTAACAAATATATTTTTGGTTGCATAAAGTCAAAAGAAGGGCCCATGGAAAAGTCAAAGAATCATGGGGTAAAGACAAAAGAAGAATGGGATGCATTTTTACATGAAGATTCATGTTGAGTACATCCAAGAGTCACCAAGTGAAGATAAAAGAGGAAGGGTGTAATTTATCATGAAGGGACACTTTGAGGAATACAAAAAGTCACCAAGATAAAGACCAGAGAGGAAAGGATGCTCTTTATTATGAAGGGTCACCATATGAATTTTCAAACGCAAGGATATGAAGGGTCATGCAAGTTTGGCACCATTTTCCATGAGGATTGAAGGATCACAAAGGTTTAATGCCAAAGGTCATTTGGAAAACTATAAATAAAGGCTTGAGAAGCCATTTTTAATATGGAAGAGAGAGTATGATTTGTAATTATTATATCTATCTTAGAAGATCAAAGGAGATAAAAGAAAGAGATATTGTAATGTGTTATCATTTGTTGAAAAAGAAACATTGAGAGATAGTTGTGTGGTATACACAAAAAAGGTTGGTGTTCCTGTGGGTTGGTGCTTAGGAATAGTTGTTGTGTTGGTGCTCAACAAAGGGCTTGGTGCTCCTGTGGGTTGGTGCTCATGAATAGTTGCTGTGTTGGTGCTTATCAAAAGGGTTGGTGTTCTTACAAGTTGGTGCTTGTTAATATTGTAGTTTGAGTTGGTGCTCATTCATATACATGAGATTGTTATCCATGGTTTTTCCCACATTGGGTTTCCATGTAGAAATCTGGTATCTCTCTCTTTCTCTTGTGTGGTACAAATTATTATTTCATTTTTATTGCATATCTTGAATGTCTGATTGATTGGTTAAAGAAAAGAAATCAGATTAAATAAAAGATATATAATATACTGATTCACCCCCTTCTTAGTATATTTCATGCTTAACAAGGTTAAATATAGGTTTAGGAAGGCAAATTATAATAGGATAAAATCATAAATTAGATTGAATATCAGAGACCAACCAAAACAAGAGACCTATCTAAGGAGGACTACACAACTGAGATACATTTAGTAGTTATGAATACACATCTAAGACAAGTGTATTTACTAGTACTCATTCCTTATCAGGAAAATATTGGCTTAAATATTGTACAGGTCATTATGAGTCTAAGGGGGTGTTTTCCTTCTAAGCCCAAGAGGTATAAAATATTATAAACTATATAATGTAGTGGATATGAGGAAGCTGCGAGTAGAAAAAAAGAACTTGATTGATTTATTTGAAGAGTAGAGTAGAATAAATAGAATATAATTCACTAAAAATATGGTGACTATCTATCAGGAATGGAGGAGCTAAGCATAAACTACCTAGATAAGATGTACTATGAAATAGAAACAATTACACTAAACTACCCAAAAATAATGTAAAATAAATAATTATTATCTATGTTAACATTCCGCCCAACACACACCCCACCTCCATCGACCCTACCCCACCCCTTATTACATTATTGTTATAAATATGCCCCCTAAACAACTTAAATTTCACCTTTCCAAGGGATTTGGTGCATATACTAGCTATCTATGCATCTATTGGGCAGTACTAGAGCTAGATGTGGTGGTTTAAAACTTACTCTCAAATGTAGTGACAATTAAAATCAATGTGCTTAGTTATTTCATGAAAAAAAAGGTTATTCATAAGCTTTAACACACCATGATTATCACAATGAAGGATAGGTAGCTTCTCTTCACTAATTCCCATATCAACTACAATATGACATAACCATATCACGTCATACATAGCTCCATGTACAGTGTGATACTCTACCTCAGTAGATGAGAAAGGAACAATAGTTTCCTCCTTACTAATCCATGAGATTAGTCTGAATCCAAGGTGAAATATGTATGCTAACATTGAATTTATATCATAGATAGATCTAGTTTATTCTGAGTTAGTGTATCCTTGTAAGAAGAATTGAGTATTCTTCTTGTATTCTATATCATACTCAAGTGTACCTCAGACATATCTCAAAACATACTTTGCTTAACCCAATGACAATTCTTTGGCTCTTATATGAATCTAGAGAGATAGCTCACAACAAAACATATGTCTGGTATGGTGTAGGTCAAGTGGATGAGACTCCTAATGATATGCATATAGAGATTAACATCCACTTGAGGTGAATCCTAGAATTAAGAGAGTTGTAAACCTTTCTCCATTGGTGTTGAAAGAGGTTTACAATTTGACATTATATACTTTTCTAGGAATGTCATGGCATATTTTATCTGGGAGATAAAAATGTGATTCTATTTTTTCCATATCTCTAAGCGAAGGAAATAATGGAGTAGCCCCACATTAGTCATGTTGAAGGATACTTTGAGGTCATTATTCATAATACCAAATTGATATTATAAACTTACAATGATTACAATATCATCTACATATAGAACTAGAATGATGATTTCTATCCCTACCTTCTTTATGTACAAGTTGGAATTTGAGGAGCTATGGGTAAAACCATGCAACAAAAGGTGATCATTTATTTTGATGTACCATGCCCTAGGAGCTTGTTTCAATCCATATAATTATTTGATGAGATGACATACCTTTTTAGGATGGTTTTCATTAATAAATCCCTTTGATTGGGTCATGTAAAATTATTCTTTGAAATCACCATTTAGAAAATCACTCTAAAGATCCATCTACTAAAATTTCCATCCATTCTCTACTCATAGTTTGCAAGAAACTTTGATGGTATTGATTTTCTTAGTGGGTGTAAGGGTTTATTCATAGTTAGTGCCTTCTTTATGAGTATATCCCTTTGCTACAATTCATGATTTGTGCTTGTCAATAGATCCATCTACTTTAGATTAAGTTTTGAAAAACCATTTTTAGCCTATGGGTTTCTCTCCTGTAGGCAAATTGATAAGTTCTAAAGTATGATTTTATATGAGTGAGTCATACTCAAAATCCATAGATTTAGTCCACTGGGGTTGACTTATTGCTTCTCAAACATTATCAGGGTTTGATTTATCAAATACTTTATGCTTGAGTGCAAAATATACCTTATTTCTTGTCTAACTTCTCATTATGAATCTAAATGAAGTATTCTAAGGACATTTCACATGGGAGTCTCTGATGGTGCTTCAAACCCAATTCAGACAAGAACTCTATTATTGGTGTGAAAAACTAATTTATTGATGTGAAAATCTAACATCTTCTAATTCTTTTAGATAAACATACAACTCCCTTTGTAGCTCATATTCTTTGTGAGAAGTCTCCTCATCATCTGACTCAGAGAGTAATTAGCGAGAGGTGGTTGGTATTAATTCTTCTTTTTGTATCACTGAGTCAAAGGATGACTCATCATAAAACACATATCTACTTTCATAGATTTTATTCATCTCAGGATCCTTGAGATGGTATACTTTCAAGGTAGTGCTATAGACCAATAAGATGCATGAGAGTATTTTTGGCTTGAGTTTATTTCTCTTTTGAGTTAGGACATACATATATGTTATGAAACTAAAAACTTACAGATGAGAAATCGATGGATTTTTACCACTACATACCTCTTCTAGACTTTTATCCTTTAAAATATTTGTTGGTGTCTTATTGAGAAGATAAACAACTATCTAGACTACTTCTGCCCAATATTGTTTCTCTAGCTTTATTATTGACAACATATAGTGAGCCATTTACATTACTATGTGATTAAATCAATCAATAATGACATTATACTAGGGCATGTAGGGATAAATCAAATTCTATTTGATGCCTTATTGGTGTAGGAATGTTAATAATTTTTTTGATGTGAATTCCACCACTCAATCAAGGCTGAGGAGAAGAAGATGTTGTTTGGTATCCTTCATAACCTACTCATACAAGATGTGAAAATGATGAAGGGTTTCATTATTATTCTTTAAGAAAAACACCCATGTATTGTGAGAGTAGTCATCTATGAACAATTGGAAGTACTTGTATCCTAAATATGAAGCAAGTAACGGTCCGTTCAAATTGGTATGAACAACTTCCAAATGTTTCTTGGCATGAAAGGTGATTATCTTGAATGCATCCTTATGTTGTTTATCTACAAGACATCTAGGGAAAATGGGCAAGGAACTGGATAGCTTGGGAAGTCCATGTACCATCCCTTCTGAACTCAGCTAGCAAAAAGATCCAATAGATATGTGACCATAATGGTAGTGCCAAAGAGCAGTAGATTCTATCATAGATGAAGATGGAGATACTACATAATATGAAACAACATCTAAAGAAGATAATTTATCTTTCAAAAATGATTTAGCCAGAACCATACCTTTTCATGATATCAATCAATATTTAATGCCATTGTCAACAAGAAATTCCACCTTTAGATGATGATTCAAAAGCTGAGTAACTAATGAGAGGTTAGATGCCAATCTAGGAACATATAGTACATTGATAGTGTATATTTTTGTGTTCCAAGAGGAATGATGAACTAGACTATTTCTTCTACAACATACTCTTTATCATCAGTGATCTTAATCTAATCTCTAATGGGTTGGTCTATTAGTGAATCAAACAACTTCCTATCTCTTGAAATGTGTTTAGTGGCACCTAAGTCTATCAACTAGATATTCCTCATGGGATATGAGGTCTGGGAGACTAGCACTAAGTTCTTATGTTCACTATTATTATCTAATATAGGTGTCTCCACATCAGATCCATCATCTTTTTGAGCTATGAGATTTACATTCTACTTCAACCATCGGGGACATATTTTTAATTTCTAAGAATCATAATGCCCTAATGTTCTTTCTTTACTGGAAGACCCTTGTTTCAAGGTATTATATTGATATTTTTCTATTTCATGAGTGTTGGTTCAACAAATGTGATACCAGCTCTTCAAATATTGTGATTTTTGATGATGTCGAGACTATTATTGTTTATGTTTCTATAGTTACTTCTCTATAGGTCTCTTACAATACTTCTAACCTTATTGTTTCTTTGAGATAAGAGCTTTATCTTGTAACTCATCTTAGACTAAGTTGATGTCTTCTTCTTGCCGTAATAGGTTCTTAAGTTCTTTGAGTGACACTGTCTATTTAGAGACATTCAACATCATGAAAAACACTCTTAATTGGGAAGGGATTAATCTCAAGGTGATGGAGAACAATATTTGGTCATCTACCATCTCATCGAGGGCTAACAATTTTGTTCACAACTCATCCACCCGACATAAGAATTCCTCAACTTTCTCATTGGACTCTATAGAGAGTGTGAGAAGTCTCAACTTCATATGAAGGATCTTAATATTATTTTTTGCCACATAAATGATCACTAATAAACATTATTTTCTCATCTACATCCTTTACAAGTGATTGCACATCATCAATGATTTTTAACATAATTAGCATCAAAGCTTTAGCATTAGCCATTTCATATTTTATGAGTGCATTAAGATCGGTAAAAGCCTACATAGTCCCTATCACAATGCCCCATAGTCCTTTTAAATGAAGGATGGTGCACATATTCATTTTAAAAGTAGTATATTCTATCCCTTTTATAAGTTGAGCATCAAATATAAGTAATTTTGGAGCAAACATTGTAAAAAAGAACAAATTATTCTATTGATATGAGAGAAAATTACAAGTCTTTTTTCTCATTGGTAGGGAAATTGAGCTTGGAGATGAGATTGATAATTATGTTTTGAGAGATAGGGACACTTCCTAGGGTTATCAACCTCATCTTTACAGTCTACATCATATCTGGCTTTGACTTTTGCTCATATTCTCCTTGCTTGTCAGTGCACATTGAATAAGTAATATTCTAGATGTTCCTTTTAGATTACCTCATCAAACTAAAGGTTTTAAATGTCATGGAGATCTTGTAGTAATCAAAAGTATAAACTAGAGCTCTCTTGAGTGTCATGATGGTTTTCCATTGCCTATGAGTCTCCTTGGTGGCTGTCAATGGTTCCAACACTGTCCTTCACACTGGACATACATGATAGTCTTCACATAGTTTTTTCAAAGATTTAATGCTCCATGAGTTATTTTTATTGCTTTATCCTATTTATTTGAATTAATGAAAGATTCTAAAAAAGGGATAAATTCATATTCATATTTACATGAACTTCTACTCCATTTCTACAATCTCCTTTGGCCGTGGCTCCAGTTAAGTACCTTAACCAATTTACCTTCTCTTCTGCTTTATGCTATTGGCCATCTATGTAAACTTTCTAAATATGGTTTCTTTCATTCATTATTGGTGGTCTAACATTCTACTCATATCTTTAGTTTGTGGCTGTAATCAGGTTCAAATGTTTTATATTATTTTTAGGGACTATACAAATTGATAATCATGCCATCCACCATAGACTTGGGTCTATCCTCTATTATATCATAGTTTCATCCATCTATGTTGTCAATGCCATTAGATTTACCAAATGTGCACATATTCATCATCTTTCCATCTCATTTAATGGATATATGAATGACAAATAAAATAAATATGGATAGAAAAGACTTACATAATGATGCATGAGTGATACTGGGCATGACTATATGCTAGTTTATTGTGCATTAAATTTACATGCTACTAGAGTCAGTGATTCTTCCATTGTAGGCATCTACCAAGAAAATGGTTTCTCTATTTTCTACATGGGTCATAAGTCATTGGTCTATTAGGCTTCTTGACTACATTGATGATAGATTGTGAGTAGAACAAAAGAACTTGATCTATTTATTCAAAAATTAGAGTAGAATAAAAAATAATTTAACAAACATATGGTAACTATATGCCAAGAATGGAGGAACTTTACTTAAACTCCCTAAATCAGACATACAATGAAATATAAATAGTTCCACTACACTACATAAAAACAATGTAAAAAAATTGACAATTATCTATTCTAACAGAAGAATGGCTTCACTACTGCTAGATTATTCTCACATTTAGGTATATATGGGTTATTTTTTTCATATATATGTTTGTGGTTATGTTTTTTGTTTCCTTTAATTTTATATTTCTAGTCCTTGTAACTACGCTAATACATAAACATTTAAAAGAGTTCAAGAATCAACCCTAGAAGTTAAATAAATTTAATTTGGTATTGTACCTCTATGCAAGCATGATCATTGCATTCATGTATGGATTATTATCATGCTTAGAATATGGGTATGTATTTTATATGTTTTATATGTCACTCATAATATTTGGATTATATATTAAACAGTCATTTTAGGTGTTTCTCTATGGCATAAAATGAGATGAAACCACTTGGACTTGGAAAGGTCCGTGTTGGTGAATCTTAGATTGGAATATCATGAATCACAATCCATTTATATTAAAATTTCATACTGAATGATCCTGCCCCTTGTTACAACTAGCCCACAATCATTATTGAACTAATTAACACTTACATTTTAGTTGTCTCTTCTCCTTTGACAATGCTACTCCTTTAAAATAATATCATCCATTGCTAGTGTCTGAAGCCACCAACTTTATCCTCATATAAAACAATGGATACTTTCTTAAACGTAAATTAACCTAATAGGTCGTAGCGCATGTTTCTCAATTCATTATAGTAAAATCCCAAAGGACCATATATAATCATATTTTATGTTTATCTATTTAGTAGTTGTAAACATCCTTCTATATAGAAAACACTAGAATTATTATAGCTTCACATTGAGAGGAAATAATTTATTCTTCCTAATTTTGATTCAATACATCTAAAGTAGCCATGTGCTAATTCTCAATACACTTACAATGTCACATATCATTATTCAAGTGTTTAATCATATTTCATGGGTATATAGTATTACAATAGCATTTCACATTCACAACCATATAATGGGATAAATAAATGGATTTTTATCCTTCTTTAGTGTATTGGGATATATGTAGATCTCGTCACAGGGGGAATTGAGGTAAATATCAAGTTTATCCCCTAATCCATTTTTCCTTATTTACTACATTTTCTCCTCATTATTTATTGACCTACGATTCTAAGTGAAGAAAAAGGTACATAATAACTTTCACAACAAATAGAGAAACCATACAAACACACACATGATATTTAGGTAAAGGCACACTGATCTAAATTTGTATATAGGATAAAAAACCTTATGGGACACTATGTACCCTATAAATGACACTACATGTTAACCTTGTATTAATTTCATGACATTATATCGATATTCAAGAAGGTCCCTTTTCATAATTCACAATGATCTCACATAGGCATACAGTCAATCACATAGTCAATGCTGTACTCCATAAGATCTAAATTCTAACTATGTTATTTATCTTTAGTAGTTTCACTTTTTTATAATATTTATACAATTAGCAAGTTTCAAATAAGTCTTATGTACTTATTTCATATATTAGACATTATAATTTTTTTCAACATTTTATCCTAGTTAGATTGGTATTTTATTAATTCACTAATTTTTATAAAACATATTGGTGAACTCAAAACCTTAACAATCCTTTTTAATAAGGATTTCTTCTTTTTATTTTTTCCAATATTAGTTTTTAGATTAGTAAATTCTTTATTAATAACAATATTCTAATTTTATATTTTATTAAATATAATAAGTTTGTTTCTACCTATCATAAAAGAATTGTTAGATTATGTCATATTTAAGTTGAGTATACTCTTATTTATTTTGATAAGGCACATAATATGGATAAAAATAAGGCTATATCAGGACATTCAGAAATGAATGAACAAATTAAATTTTTAAAATTTCATGAAAACAAATTGAGCATGAAAAATATAAAAAATTAACATTAAATCTCAAGATAAGGATCAATATCTAATTCCACCTATAGTGATGAGCACCCACATCTTAATAAATTTAAATTTATTAAGAGATTTAGAGAAAACTTTTGCTAACAATGTTAGGATTATCATGCAAATTTGAAAAAAAAAAAATTCAAAGCTAAAAGTGCAAACATAGACCCATCATCAAAGAAATATAATTCTATGGTTTTCATTCCTTTATAGGCATCATTAGATACAACATTTATAAAAACATCTACTATGGGGTAAAGCAAGGGGTTTTAGTAGACTAATTTGCCAATATCTACTTAGTCACTTTTTACACTTGCTATGGTTAAAAACCATTATATCATTGATGCAAAATAATTTTTGAAGATTGTTTTAGATATAAAGGTGTAGAAAATGGAAATGGAAAATGGAAATACTAAGGTGTTGAAAATGGTAAAATAATATTCAGAACCTAATCAAGAACTTGATTTTAAAAAAATGATTTAATACTCCATTGTATCATTATATTTTAGCATATCCTTTACCAAATAGGTTTGTAGCACCTAATATTTAAAAATATGATAAAAAACGTTACTCCTATGAAAATTTGATAGTATTTTATGCATCTTATTTGGACTATTTATCCAACAATTTTTGTTGACCAAGTTAGTTCCTATAAGTTTAAAAGAGTATGATCTAGGATGGTTCTAATATTTTTCACATTAGTCTATTTATGTAGTCAATACATTTGAATATTTTTTACCTTTCACATTTATCAATTAACATAATTGAAAATATGCTCAGATTGCTCAGCTCAATCAAGAATCTAATGAACATATCATAAAATATGTCTTATCGTATCAGAACGTGTTATCCAAAATGATAGATCATATTTTATATCATTAATTAGAAGACGACCTCAAGTAGAGTTTGATTCTAATAGATTACATTAATCTACTATTTATTAATCAATGTTTTGTTCCACATCTACATAGTTAAGGGAAAATATGTTATGTTGCTACTAATAAATAGTTAAAAATGCCACAAACATAGTTTATATTTCAAATGAAAACATTCTAATTAATTCACCTTAAAAGGTGAGACCAAATTAAAATAAGTTTGATAAAAAAACAATATTGAATGTAGTTTCATTAACTACTTAGTATCCTATTATCATCTCCTCTAGGGAGATGATTTACCAACTTCTTAGAATCTACCTACAAGATGATACAAAATTTATTATAATTTAACCTCATATCGCTTCATCCAATTAAAGAGGTTCATGTGAGTAAACATACTACAAGAATATTTGATCAAAATACAATGCGTTATTTTTGTATACCACTAAGGCATACTAAAAATAAATGCATTGGTTTGAGACATAAGATAAAATATTTTATATGTGAGAACATAATTGATTAGGGTAAAATTATCGAAGGCACAACCAAATGAGATTTAAAACATAAATATATGTATTTATAATCTTCTAAATCATACTCCAAGAAATAATAAATAAATAATAAGTGTATTACACATATAATGTAAATCCTCTAAAAACTTCTTATCATACTCATATAGAGGCACAACATTTTTTGAATGAATTGTCTTATACATATCATGTTTCAGTTCCATATAGACTACTTATCACATTCATAAATAATGGGATAGTATATAATTGATTTCATTTGAACTCATTGTTCATTAGATCTTACATTACTCATCAACCTATACAAAGTACCATGGTTGATAATAGTTCTTGTGTGAATATGTGTACTATCACAATTATCTCTAACTTTGGATACACATAAAAGGTTATATTTGAAAAAATAATATTATTCAAGGGATTCAATAGAAATGTTTATATTTCTATTGGTGAGATCATATTATCATTACATGTAGGTCAAATAGTTATGGTATGAAGTTCATAGTAGTATCCATTGCATGAGTCATTGACATGTTATTTGTATATGATTAGATTTAATAACTTCATTAAGTTCCTTATATTATACACAAATATTTAAAATACATTTTTCATAATTATATTATCATAGTTCATGATATTCTAGATGAATACATCCTAAAATAAAACTTCATCATTCATACACCATACAATTCAGTTGAAAACCCTAAATAGGTTCAACCTACTCAGATAATTAATAAGAAATTAGTTAATATTCCAAAGATAATTATATTTTAAAATAAACTTAATAAATGTTTTTTTCACATATTCTATAGATCCACTCTATACTCCAACACATCTTATATCAATATTATAAGGAATTAAGAGTATTCCACAAACGACAATGACATAGAGTTTTTATACTCCATGATGGGTTTTGGATATTCATATGGTTAAAATGCTAAATGACATACAAAAATTACTACATATTATTTACATGATAGTGGCATTTATTTTATATATCTAGCTCAGTTTTTAGATTCCATGTTGATAACATCTACTTCTGAGTTCCATGATACTTTACATCACAAGAGGTCATACTTCATATGTTAGATGTGTGACCCATTGATTTCAAGGCTCTTGGTAGATTCATTGGTTAATATGTTCCCCTTTCAGTTGAATATATTAAAAAATACAAAAAAATAGAATATAACTAAATTTATAAAAATCAAGACCTATGAATGATTAGTGTAATTTAATTTACATTCATTAATTTTTTCTTTAGTGTATGAATTACTTCTCTATATCTAGTTTTTTATTAAATATGATTAAAAAGTGTACTTTATTGGGTTTCGTAACATATAGGTTGTCACTTTCATCTGAAATTCTATGTGGAGATACTGTCATAACCCCACTAGTTGACACATTTATATAATTGATTAGATAAGGTTCACTTATATATTGCATTGGTTTTTTGTTAGAATTTGATTAATCTTAACAAAAAAAAATCTTATGGTTACACACAAACATGATCAATTAGGCATACATTCATTATGCCTAAAATGTAAAGTGTTCTCTCTCTCTCTCTCTCTCTCTATATATATATATATATATATATATATATATATATATATATATTTGTGTGTGTGTGTGTGTGTGTGTGTACTCTAAAAGGTGGGCCCATTGTGTGGTTGGCTTAGGCAATACAACCTTGTTATTATCGCTAAGTTTCCTAAAATTTTATTAGTTATTTATAAAACATTATAAGCTTTGATTGATGCCTTGGCATGAATTAAAAAAGAGTTTTGATTGTTTTATAGTCCTTGTATGTTGGTGGTAAAACGGATTAATGGTAAGCTCATGGCCTCTTGTTGTAATAAGGTTTTGGACCATAATGGGTCATGTGATTGTTATGGCATTGGACTTAGATTGATGAAAAATAATTTTATTTTAGGGTTTTTATTGGATAAAATTTGATAGGATATCATTTGGGTCATTGAATTTGAAGGAGAAAGAAGGGAAAGGAGAGTATGGTGAAAGAAAATAGTGTTTTAGATTTACATTTTTGGTTGCTGCCATGATGGGGTAAGGTAGAGGAAGGATGTAGAGGAGAAGGTTGATGCAAGGAGGTTGACATAGAAGTTGATTCAAAGAAAGTAAAGGCACTAATTCTATTGATGTGGTACCATAATAGAGAAATAAAACAAAACAATGCTTAATATTTTAACATGCATGTGTTTTCTTTCCTGGTTTAAATTTTGTATGTTTTCTATAGAACCAAATGGGATATATACTCCTATGGGTATACTAAGCTATACCAACATGGGCCTATGCCACATCTAGGGTAGTAGTAGGGTTTGTGTATGTAG